>JAJOOE010060542.1:0-26623 GCA_036250405.1 Solanum raphanifolium | reverse complement strand
AAAAAAAAAAAACATTCTGCATAAAGCCATAAACATTGTATGTGCATCATACATGGAAAAATATGTTTAAAGATCCAATCTTTCATAATGCAATCAACAACAAGTTTTTGAAAAAAAATCATTGCACACAAAGGTGAAAGAAAGATCAAATGACATAACTTGTCATTAAGGATACCTCAAAAGAAAACATTGAGGCTGGATGCTAAAATCCAAGTACACATGGTTCAAAATGAGGCAATTCAAGAAAATGAAAAGGAACGTAACATCTCCTAAAGTTCAACAGTTTGGAAAAGAAGAAAGGGCAAAATGTGGATTAATACAATAGAAAAAGAAGGAGGAAATAATGACAGCCCAATCAAACAATCATATAATCTAACAAAATTAAATCATACCCATAATTGAACAAACTATAAGAACAATTTCAACTTTGCAACCATGTCAATGTTAAAATCAAAGAATCACACTAGTGTATTGAATCTAAATTCAAGAATAGTACATAGCTCCATTCTCATTACCAAAAAATAAATAAAAATATAAATGAAACAGGTTACAAGGAATACTCAGACCAAAATCTCTATACAAACTAACAACCAAACAACAAGTTGGTCTTTTCAAATGTATTTAAAACTTACAGCAATGATTTCTTCTTAAGGTACTAGCGTTGATTTCCCTCCTAACGTGGAATGGACTTTGTGAGTGACATTGCAATTCTTGAGAAACTGAAAAAGGACAAACACAAGAGCTTGCAAAATAAACCAAACAAAATAATCACGAGAAAGAAATAGCATACAAAAACAAGAGATAAATCATAAAATTGGGGCTCTATGAGTACTTCCAGATGAGCTCTTTGTAGATCGAGTGCAATCGAGAAGAATCCGCCTCTAGGACGACAAACCCATCAAAAATTCGATGGTTGGCACAACCGATCGAGTAGTCTTAGACAACTAATGAAGATGCTAATGTCGAGACCAAGTTCTCCAGTTGCGAATCGTGAGTTATGAGAAGTAGGTGTGAAGCTTAGGGTTTCAAAGAATAGGATTTTTTTTACTTGAGAAAAATGAAAAGATATAGTATATTTTAATAGCATACAGTTTTAGTAATTCAAGAATTTTTAGTTTTATATATTTACTATGTTTTTAATTTTCTTTGTTATTTATTTAGAGGAAAAGTGTCATAGTGCTGATCTGTCTAGCTTATTGAGAGCATTAGGGACTAGATAATGATAATTTTAAGGACTATATTTCTTCATTTCGCTAAAACAACAACTATGATTCAGAATTAGTGACCAAATAATTTTATCGTCCCAACAAATGTACTTTTAGAGACCAGATATTCAACTCATCCCTAAATGTTGGTCTTTAAAAAGACTTTTTCTTGTAGTGTCATTTGGTAAATCTAGCTCATAAGCAACCTTACCAACATGTCTCAAAATATGATATGGGCTTACATATCGGGGACTAAGCTTCCCTTTCTTACCAAATCTCATTACACCCTTCATAGGTGAGATTTTCAAGTAAACCCAATCATGAACATCAAACTCAAGATCTCTTCTCCTTACATCGGCATATGACTTTTGCCGACTTTGAGCCATTCTCAACCTTTCTCTTATAAGTCAAACTTTCTATATGGCCTCATGTACCAATTCAGGACCTATTAGGGAAACTTCACCCACCTTAAACCAACCTATAGGAGATCTACACCTCCTGCCATATAGTGCTTCAAATGGAGCCATATCAATGCTCGAGTGATAACTATTGTTATAAGCAAACTCAATCAATGGTAAACGGTCATCCTAGTTACCTTTAAAATAAATCACACAAGCCTTTAACATGTCTTCCAAAGTTTGGATGGTACACTCCACTTGCCCATCGGTTTGGAGTGAAAAGTCATGCTATGCTTAACCTTAGTGCCAAGACCCTTTTGGAAAGACTTCCAAAACTGAGAAGTGAATTGGGTTCCACGATCGGAAATAATGGACAAAGGCACTCCATGAAACTTTAGCATTTCTCTTAAGTAGAACTTGGCATAGTCCTCTGCCGAATAGGAAACCTTAACGGGAAGGAAATGAGCCAATTTCGTCATCCAATCTACTGTTACCCAAATTGAATCATGTTGTCACCGGGTGCAAGGCAAACCAACAATGAAGTCCATATATATTCACCTCTCCCCACTTCTAAGTAGGAATACTAATGTCTTGGGATAAACCTCTCGGTTTATGATGCTCAACTTTCACTTGTTGACAATTAAGACACTTAGTCACAAATTCCGCAATATCCTTCTTCATCCTATTCCACCAATAGGTCTCCCACAAATCACAGTACATCTTGGTGGCTCCCGGGTGAATGGAATACCACAAACTATGGGCTTCTGTCAAGATCTATTCCCTCAACCCATCAAAATTTGGAACATATAAACGACCTTGATATCTAAGCACACCATATCCCCCTTGGGGGAAAGCCTCAATGGATTTCTTAAGCACCACTTCTTTCAAGTAAAAAAAAATTTGGATCAAGACCTTGCTTGGCTTTCACATCCGCCACTAAGGACAATTCTGAACCATTGTGGACCATAACACAATCCTTGGTAGAGTCCACTAACCGAACACCCAATCGGGCCAATCTATGAACATCTCAAACTAACTCTTTCTTTTCTTCCTCAATGTGAGCAACACTACCCATAGATAACCGACTAAGAGAATCCGCCACCACATTCGCCTTTTTAGGTGATAGAGAACACTCATATCATAATCTTTCAATAACTCAAGCCACCTTCTTTGGCGAAGATTTAGGTCTTTCTGATTAAACACATATTACAAACTCTTGTGGTCGGTAAACACATCTACATGAACTCCATACAAATAATGCCTCCAAATCTTTAAGTTGTCTTGAGGCATAGGCAATAACTTTCCCATTTTGCATAATTACACACCCTAGCCCAATTCTTGAGGCATTACAATAAACAACAAAACCATATGTCTCTTCCGGTAAAGTCAACACCAGAGCGGAAGTAAGTCTGTCCTTTAACTCTTGAAAACTCTCCTCACACTTTTAGGACCATATGAACTTAGCCTTCTTTTGAGTCAAAGCTGTCAAATGGGAGGCAAGTGAAGAGAACCCCTCAACGAATCTTCTATAGTAACCGGCTAAACCCAAGAAACTTCTAATATCCGAAGGAGTTAGAGGTCTAGGCCAACTCTTAACTGCATCTGCCTTCTTAGGATCTACCTCAATACCCTTAGTTGTAACAATATGACCAAGGAAAGCTACATATCTTAGCCAAAATTCACATTTTCTAAACTCTGCAAAGTGTTGTTGGTCCTTAAGAATTTGCAACACGATCCTCAAATGATCAATATGCTCATTCTCACTTCTTGAATAAATCAATATATCATCAATGAACACAATCACAATGTCGAGGCATTGTCTAAACACCCTATTCATCAAATCCATAAACACTGCCGGAGCATTAGTCAACCCAAACGATATTACCAAAAACTCATAATGACCATACCGAGTTTGAAAATCCATCTTCAGAATATCATCTTATTTCACCTTCAATTGGTGATAACTCGATCTAAGGTCAATCTTAGAGAAATAACTTGCTCTTTGAAGTTGGTCAAATAAATCATCTATCCTTGGACGAGGATACTTATTCTTAATGGTCACCTTGTTCAACTGACGATAATCAATACACATGTGAAGAGAACCATCCTTCTTTCTAACAAACAAAACTGGAGCACCATATGGAGAGATACTCGATCAGATGAAACCCTTATCCAACAAATCTTTCAATTGCTATTTCAACTCCTTAAGTTTTGTCAGAGCCATACGGTAAGGAGGAATAGAGATAGGTTGTGTATCTGGAGAAGGTCAATACCGAAGTCTATTTCCCTCTCGGGAGGAATACCTGGTATATCATTTGGGAACACTTCTGAAAACTCATTAACAACGGGGACCAACTCAAGAGTAGGGGTTTCGGAATCCACATCCCTCACCCTAACTAAATGGTAAATGCAACCCTTAAAAATCATCTTTTTAGCTTTAAGAGAAGAGACAAACTGAACCTTAGGCATAGAATTTCCCCCCTTCCACTCTAGGATAGTCTCATTCGAAAATTGAAACTTGACTACATGAGTTCTACAATCAATAGAAGCATAACATGAGTGTAGCCAATCCATCCCAAGGATAACATCAAGATCTAGCATATCAAGCTCTACCAAGTCAACAAGAGTAACTTTATGGGACAAGGAAATGGGACACTTAGACCCACTTAGCCACAATAGAATCACCAACATGAGTAGAGATAGGAAAAAATTCTAATCACACATCTGAAAGAACATCAAACCTCATACACATATGGCGTCACAAAAGATAAGGTAGCACCGAGATCAAGTAAATCATATACATCAAGTTGGAAAAGTTTCAAAATACTGGTAACCACATTGGGAGAACCCTCTTGTTCACCACGAGTCTGAAGTGCATAGAAATGGTTTTGCTTAGGAGCGTTGGAACCCGAACCATTGGAAGGAGCTTGATTTCCCTCTCTTCCTTTATCCATAAGCATTGTGAAATCTCTCATTTTATGACCACTCTTACCAACACTAAAGCAACCATCCGTGCCGGCTAGGCACTTACCCTCATGCTTCTTCCCGCACTTAACAAAAGTAGGCAAAGTCAATGAAGATCCACTACCATTACCTCCTTGAGACATAGGGTTAGACACCCTATCTTTGTTGAAATTAGAAGGAGCATTGGAGGAACCTTGACCGGAAAACCTTTGTCGAAATCTAGGACGACCATATCCATCGGACCTTTGCATGAGAGAAATTACTATCACCTATCTTAGCCCTCTTCATTTTTCTAGACTTTTCCTTGAGTTTCTCCTCCTCAATTTGTTGTCCATGAACCATGAGACGAGATATGTCCATGTCATTAATGAGTTAACCACCATTTCAGACACACCCGAAACGAACTTACTAATCCTTGCCCTTGAGTCGACAACCATTTATGGTGCACAGTTAGACAATTAAGTGAAATTTAGGGCATATTCCCTCACACTCATACTTCCTTGAAGAAGGTTGATAAGCTCAAGCACCTTGGCTTCCCTCATCTCAAGGGTAAAGAACCTATCAAGAAAAGAAGCCTTAAACTTCTTCCAAAGCCAAAAGCTTATCTTCAATGGTGAAAATGGAGGCTTGCCTTGAAACCCTAGGTTTAATCCTACTTCTTCTTCTTCTTCAAATTTCTAGAGAGAGAAATATTTTGGAGAGGAGAATTGATCTTCTTTTGTGAATTTGGAAGAATGACTTGAATGGGTTGAATTTGGGGGTTAAAATGCTTATATAGGAGTCTTAGTGAAGGGTAAAATGATGTAGTATAGGAGTTAATTAATTAAGAAAAGACCCAACTACCCCTGAACTTAACCACTGACTTACCACCTACATACCCCAGTCGACGGACCGTGGTCTGATCCACGACCCGTTCTGGTGGACCGTCGATGGGGGTCAGAAAGTTGGAACTTGAGGCCTTAGACCACAGACCGTGGTCTGACCAACGGTCCGTTGGTCAGGTCGTGGTTTTAGGCCCTCAGACCAGTTTCAGATAGGCCATCCACAGACCACACCTACGGTCTGTGGTCCTTTCCACGGGCTATGGCTGGCCGGCATGGGTTGGCACCTGCAACTTCTGGAAAGCTGCTATTTGGTCTTTTTCGAATACGGAGTGTTACAAGGACCTAGGGACCGTAGGTGAGGCTCGACAATTATTTTTCAAGGGCTTTTGATTCTTTTCCTAATTGATTTAACCCATTACTATGTCTTTTTACCATCTACTCTAAGTCCCATATAAACATTATAAGCCCCCAATTTATCCATTTCAACTCATTCTCCTAAATTCCCTAAACTTGACCAAATTCATTTTCCCAATACAAGTCTAAGGAAGACGAAGAAGAGTTAAGGTTCCATCCAGGTCTTCAAATTCTCAATTTTCTTGGGCTTAAAGGATCAAGGTGTGTGTATTTCTCCATGGGGTCCCCAAAAATTTCAATTTCCCTAATCAATTTTCAATTGATCAAATTTGGGTTTCAATTCAATCAATGTGGGTTTCTTCCAATTATGATTGATTCTGGATAATTAAGTCTTCTAATGCATTAATTGATGTTAATCCATGATATTTAGTTTAATTTTCATTGACCCATGCCTAAATTCTATTTTTCAATTATGATCCTATGATGAACCCATAAATTATGAAATGGTGAAGATATGTATGTTTTATGAAATGATTATAAATGATTTAGGAATTCTTTGAAAGGAAAGTGTAAATGCTATTGTGAAAGTTTTCTCACTTACTATGATGATCATGATTGTGAAATGTATTTCTCACAAATGAATTCACATTGGTGAAAATGTTTTCTCATCCACGTTGAATTATGTTTAAAGAGTTATTCTATGTTTTGATCTTGAAATATGTGTATTGGTATTGATCATGGTCTTCCCCTATGTTAAATAGATATTTGACTTTTATCTATTCTGTTGGGATTTAGACTTAGCACCGAGAGGGCTTTGAGGTGGAGGCTCAAATAGAGTAGTCTCTAGTAGCAACCTCTAGTCCCTAACTACATTCCCCCATAGGATTGTCTTAAATGACCTACCTAGTGGATCCACTTTAGCAAATAATGATATGCACGAAATCTACCTTGGCAAGTAGTTTCCCCTTCTTTTGGTATAATGGATATACCGGATTCCATGATATAGCTCTCATGGTCTTATTTTCGGTTAAAACTAATATCCCATAAAATGATTATGTTTTCTTCAAAGCTCTTCCCATGCCCTTTATGTTAATGTATTTAATATTGTTTTATGGTTTTCATGCCATTTCTTCTCTAAAATCTTTTAATATTTCATTATGATCATGCCTATTCGATTTAAGTCATTTATATTATCATGTTCATGTTTATGCATGCTTCCTCATACTTAGTACATTCCATGTACTAATGCATACTTATTCCTACAATGTTTTACTAATATAGGGTCCGACGCTCCTACCTCCCATACTCGTGGCTAGACATCTATTGGGTGCTTCAAGTGATTGGTGAGTCCTCATGTTTTGAAGACCGATATACTTTATAGTTTTATGTCATTTTGTTTTGGACTTTGTATGTGATGTATGGGTTATGTCCCAAACACTTTCCTTGTGATATGTTATATGACTTTGAGACTTATCCTAGACTTCCACTTTTGTCAAACTCTTTTATATGAAATTCTATTTTTTGAACTCTTTACTTCTATTATCTTATATGATGTATGCTAAGTGGATTGTGTAGGGCCTCACGAGGTTCTATATGCCATGTTACGCCTAGGGTATACTTTAGGTCGTGACAAATTTGGTATTCATAGCACAAGGTTTTGAAAGGTCCTAGGATGTCTCATAAGCCACATTAGAGTCTTGTTCATGAGTATGAGTGTGAAGCACACCATATTTATGTATATGAAGCTGTAAGACGTTTGAGAAAATTGCACTTCTTTCATCACTCTAAAGTCGTGCGATAGAGTTTAACTTTATATGTCTCTCTCCTAATTCCTATATGATGCTTTTCATCCTCAGACGAATGGACAAGCAAAGCACACAATTTAGACCCTAGAAGATTTGTTGAGGGCATGCTTCATGGATTTAAAAGGTAATTGGGATGACCACTTACCTCTCATAGAATTTGCATATAATAATATTTATCACTCAAGTATCCAGATGGCTCCTTATGAGGCTCTATATGGAGAAGAGGTCAATCTCCTATTAGGTTGTTTGATGTTCGGGAAGTTGAGTTGATAGGGTCAGACTTGGTTAATCAAGCCATGGAGAAAGTGAAGACTATTCGGGAAAGGAGGTTGCATCAGTCAGGGTCTTATGGAGGAATCAATTTGTTTAGGAAGCTACTTGGGAGGCTGAGAAGGATATGAAGAAGAGATACCCTCACCTATTTCCTTCCAAATCAGTTCCATACCAAGGTACTAACTCTTTGTAAAATACTCATTAAGTTGATATGTTGAGTTTATGCTAATTGCACATTTTGTGCTTGCGTTGGGTTATTAGACATTTCCCACCCCATTTTGTACATAGTTTGATCTCATTAGAGGATGAATGTTCCCAAGGGGGAGATATTGTCACAACGCATATTTCAAAAAGAGCTAAAGAGAGGTTAGTACAAGTCACCCATCAGTTTTTAGTTTTGGGTAAACTTAAAACAATAATATATTTTTGTTCATAAAGAATTAGGTGTCTCATGACCTATTAAATTAAAGGTATTTGAATCATATTTCCAACTCCGCAAAGTTTGCTGAATTTCGAGCTCAGAGTAAAAATTTATGGTCGTTTGAGTGAAGCCTCTCTGTTAAAGGCATCTCATTCGTTTTTAAAAGGGTAGTTTGGTTATTTCCTTTTTACTACTGAGCCTAGCCACATTTTTTATTCACCCAAATAAGGGTCTAATCAGTGGTAGACCACTTTTTCACGTTCTTTAGCACTTAGAGAGAGTTAGACCAAGTTCCAAGAAGAGAAAATCTAGGTTTCAAGCATTCGTCAAGATTCCCTTTGATTTTCGCCAAGAACATTGTTCTTTCCAAGTATGTAAGGCTTCTCACAGTGTTGGACTTTTTCGTCCTCACGCCATACATATCAATTTATCCACTAAATCATTGTATCTAAAGGACTCTTACGTAGTTCTTGATTTTGAGTTCAATTCTTTAACAAAGGAGGTTTTGAGTCTTTTGTGTTGTGAATTTTTATTAAAAGTTATGTTTCCAAAGGGTTTGTATGAAAGTTCCCATAAATTCGTGTTGGGTTTGAGAATCAAGAGGAGTTTAGGAGAAATTTCTCAATTCTAAACTAATTTGGGGTCCTAATTTAAGCTTGAAAATTCATCAGGTTGCTGGGGAGGGGCCTAGGGGGCACGCCATGATAGATTCAAGGCTAAACTTCAGTAGTTATGGCCCTGGGGTGACATGCCAGCAGTGCACCAAGGCCTGACTTCTGAAGTTCAGACCTTGGGATGACTCGCCAGCAGTACGACAAAGAGTGCTGGGTCGATTCTTTCTTTGTTTCATCCAGGGCATGTTCCTTTAAGTTGTGGCTATGATTCCCTTATTTGTATTAGCTCCTAAAGGCTTCATTTACCGTTGATAATTTCTACATTTTCCAGTCAAATGTATTAATCCATTCAAAACTAAAGTGAATTTAAGAGAAAAGTTCAAGAAGGCTTTTTGAGTTATTGTTGAGGATCTTTCGTGACCAACAATGGTCTTCAACTAAATTTCTAAGAAATCAAAATTGAGTGTTAAGCAGATTTTTATTCATGAATGATAAAGAATATAAGGGAACTAAGTATTTCCAAATGTAACACTTTTATATTGAAAAAAAGTAATGAGTACAGAGATTAATTCAAAGTAGTTACCTCTTTTAAGAGGACATTTTGACTAATTACCTCAAATTGAGAAACAATATGTTGTACACATTTGAGCATGAGTATATATTTTTATTAGGAGTAGTATTCAACACCGATATAAAGATGAATTTAGACAACTCACATTCCTCATAAACCATGTAGCCAACATGGGTAAAGGATCATACTTTTTAGAAGACTCCTTATTGATTTCGAGTATATCTTAGTGTATCCACTTAGTTGAGGTTTCCTATCCCCCAGCAAGGTATAGAACAGTTCTAGAAGAGTCGGTGAGACGCTGCATCATTACATAGCTCATACTGATGGTTGTCGGTTAGAAAATCTCCCAAATAAGAGTAAAGAGTAAATTATTGTATTTTTATATACATCCTTGAGTTAGTATATGCTTTTTATGAAGGTTTAAACATTTTATATTTTGTCGTTGCTTTTGTATTGAGTTGAGTTGAGGTGAGTAATCTTCCAGTCTTGTCAGTTTAGTTATCTATGCTTTCAGTTATCTTTGCATGCTCATACATTCAATGTATTGATGTCATTCAACATGAATCTCATTATGATTCAGATACATGTGTCAAGGGTCATTAGCAGGCGCTTCGTTGATAGTGGTTGCACTCCATCAAGCTTTGGTGAGCCTATTTGCTTTCCGAAGGGTTTCACATTTATTTACTGCTTTTGTTAAGTTGTTGAGGGTTATGTCCTAACATCTATCTTAGTATTAGAGGCTCCATAGATAGTTAGAGTTGAGGAGTCTCTCATTACTTTCCATTTTGTTAAGATGTTTTGAGAATGTCTTGCAGAGTATTATCATTATTGAACTTAAGTATTTTCAGACATTTGAATTGAGTATTTGTTTGAGTTTAAATGTCTCAATTCTATTTCTAAGCTCGTTTTGCTTGAGTAAATCTTCCGCTAAGTGGTCAATCAGGCCAACAGTTTGCTTGGGGTCCAAAAATGGTTCTCGAGTGTCGTCCACGTCCAGGGTGTATGCTCAGGGTGTGAAAAATAGGTGCCTAATTTAACGTCATGACACGACACAAGTAAATTCACCACTTTTCTTTCCACTTTGAAGTTATGAATTGTACCCTAAATTTGTAACCATTTTTCTGCTCCTCACGGGGCAGTGGTATAAAGATAAAAGAATTCAGTAATAGATGTCGTATCTTGCACTTCTTGGCCCTTATGCGAGGAATGTCGTTTTATCTATGTTGACTAGAAACTTTAAAATGTAGGGGCCTTGTTCCTCATCTATACACTCCTCTATTAATTCAGATGACTCAAATTTCATGTCGTCATCCAAACATAATGTTAAAAAAAATGTTAAATGAGTCCCAAGACGCCTCAACTCCAAAGCAACCATAGTTACAACATTCTCACTTTTGTACTCTTTCTCAACATTGACATTAAAGAATAATGTATAGTTGAATGGTTGTAATTCCTCTTTTTGCTCATCCACAACAATTGGTGATTGGGCATTAGACGCCTCAACCTTTTTGTTCAAGTGAGTCTCAAAGTCATGAACATTTGAGCCAAATTGATCTATATCTTATGTGAGCTCAACTTTTCCTTCTATCAATTGGGTTGTCATGTGATGAGTCTGAGATTTGGACTCATTTGGGGCTTTGTTTATATAGATTTAGTGTCCTCAAATGCTTAATTTGTGCCAAAAACTGATGTTAAAGCCTTGATTTTCAGGTATATGGATTGAGGAGTAACGCAAGGACACTAACAGGCAAAAAGGAACAAAACAAACTAAAGAAGTGAAGAAAGGCGAGCCTAAGGATCGCTAAGAGCACTTGATGTGTCACAGATTGGCTACTTTAACCGCCTAAAGTTCCAATGTGCCTGCCTTGAAGAAAGAAACCAAGTTGGCAACAGGAAAGGGGCAGTCGGTGACTCGCCGAGCAGTTCCACGATGCAAAGAGAGATCACCCAAAGTTACAGGACTTGAGGATGCTGAAAGCCAATGTAAAAAGGCGATAGATAAGAGCAAAGGGAGGTTTTCCGAACCACTTGGTGAACCTGACTTATATTGCCCAATGGTCCTTCGTGGCTTATTTTTGGCTACTATAAATTATATTTCAAACAGTTGGCTTTTAATGAATCTTTACTCTAGAACAATTTTCTCTTGAGTTTTTGAGAGTTTCTTAGTAGACTTGAAGACTTTTTTAGACTCAATTTGGAGATTTTGCAAGTAAGTTTCGAATTTTTTGCAAATTGAAGCATTATATAGACTAAATTACTCTTACCTAGTTGATGGCTAATCAATTTGGTAACCATTTTTACTCTTTTATGATGTTTGGCTAAAACTCCAATTATTGGGGTGTGATCATGTGATTATTGGTTGAAGTAGTTTATGGGTATTGCTAATTACTAGTTTAAATGCTATATTGAAGTGGGTTTAATAATTAGCTGAGGTTTAATTTATGAATTGTAGTTGCAAATGCAGTTCTAATATTGTGTTCTTAGCTTGCTCGAGAGAGAGGTTTTTAAACCAAAGCTTTTGATTAATGGTTTGTAGGTATTGTGTTGATTTGGGTTCAGCTCGAGAGAGTGGATCCTAAACCCAATCCTACCCATCTTGCTCGAGAGAGAAGATGTATTAAGGTTATGGGTTGTTCTTAATTGCTATGCTTGTTGATGTTCGAGAGAAATCACTTGAAGCGGAATAGTTGTTCGAGAGAAAGCTATTTCAATTATAGTCTAGCCTACCCACTGATATTTAGCTATTTACTAGTAGTTTCAATTACCCATTTATCGAAATTTGCCTATAATCATTCACATCCCGAGAATTCCTCCCCTTATTGTTATTTCAAATTGTTTGTGACTGCGTTGTAGTTGATAATTGCAAACCAAAAACCCCCCATCTGACATTTGATGTCACCCCTTTGGACTTGTTTCATGTCTTTTTTGATAATTTCTATTCATATATCTAGTTAGATCACATTTGTACTTCTTAATTGAATTTGAACATGTACCGCTTCCTGTGGGATTTGACCCTAACCCATCTGTTGGGTTATATATTGCTTAACGATCGTTTACACCTAGAATTGGATTATGTGTGCTTGAAACATTATTCATCAAAATGGCGTCGCTGCCAGGGAAAGATGTTGTTTAAAATTCTTTTATTGAAGTTGAATTGTGATCTTTGTAGTTATAGGTTTATCTACTTATTTTAATTTTTAGTTTTGTGTTGCTTGTGTTAAATAGAGGAGGAGATGAGTGTTAACAGAAGTAATGGTAGCCAAGTGGGCCACCAAGACGTTATTGGGAACCTTAATGATGTTAATGACCCAAATATCAATAACCCAAACCAACTGGATGGTGTTGGTGCCATTTGTTTACTTCCAACTAAAGGAAATGTTGTTTTTAACATCATAAGCACAATGCTTCAGCTCCTACAATTGAAATGATTGTTTGGGGGGGGGGGGGCTGGCTCATGAGGATCCCAATGAGCATATCAGGAACTTCGTGGATGTTTCTGGGGCCGTTCTCATTTAAGAACATATCGCAATAATTGGTTCGTCTCAGGTTGTTCCCATTCTCTTTGATGGGTGAAACTACTAAATGGTTGACTGAGTTACCGAGGGACTCTATCACCTCATGGGATGAGCTGACCATAACATTTCAAGTGATATTATTTCCCCCATCAAAGATAATGACTCTAACGGATGGTATCCAAGGTTTCAAACGCCTGGAAGGTGAACCAATCCATGAGACATGGCCGAGATTTAAGAAGCTAGTGCTTTAGTGCCCAACTCATGGAATTCCAGATAATGTGTTGCTGCAATATTTCTATAGAAGCCTTGATTCGGTAAACAAGGGAGTGACTGATCAACTTTCTCTGGGTGGTATAATGCAACAACCCTATGCAATAGCATCCCAACTCTTTGATTGCATGACCAAGATCAACAGGGCATGGTACACTCGAGAAGACCAAGTCTCTCCTCTTACTTAGAAAATGACAAAATAGTAGATCAAAAAGGATCAAGAGATAGACCAAAACATGGCTAAAATGATAACCTAGCTAGATATCTTAGCCAAAAATGTCATGGGTGTTGGTGCAAGGAGTGTAAATTTTGTGGGTGTTGGTGGAGTAAACCCCGATGAAGCAAAATTTGAAGTGTTGTACAATGAGGAAGTGAACTTCCTAGCCAATCAAGGAGGAGGTTATCGTGCAAACTACCCAAGACCGGGTGGAAATCAAGGATGAAATAAAGATAAGGGCTGGAGAGACTGTGACAGAGAATGGCGTGATCATAATGCCGCTTGGAAGGAAAGAGAGAGGGAGAATGATAGGTATGTTCCTCCCCATGAGCGTCAAAAGCCCAAAGATTTTGAGGGTGACCGGACAGAAGATATGCTCTTATGCATTCTCAACAAAGTTGAAGGGTCCGACAAAGTGTTGAAAGAGATGAAAGAGGATGTCTCGACCCTCAATCAGACGGTGACCTCTCACTCAGTCTCTATTAAGCAGTTGGAGACCAAAATGGGTCAAATTTCTTCGCATTTGAATCCAAGACAACAAGGGGGGTTGCCTAGTGACACAATGGCAAACCCTAAAAATGAAGCTTAATTTTGTATTTTCGTCATGCCACGAGGTTAACTAAGGCACTTCTTGGGAGGCAACTCAAGTTTTTAATGCTTTAAGTTTGATTTTAAATAACAAGTGTTGATTGTGCAGGTTGAAAAGTGAAGTGTGTTGGAAAAGAAACAATTTGGCGAGCAAAAATTCCAGTCGGCGACCTGCCGAAGAGGTCGGCGAGCCCGACTTGGACCGTCGTTGGACCCACAAGACCTGAGGTGGAAGTTTATAAAACTCGGCGGGCTAATTACTTAATCGGTGACTCGCCGAACAGGTCGGCGAGCCTGTTTTAGTCCGTTATTTGGACCCCCAAGTTTACTGAAGGTCCTGTAAATCTCGGCGAGGTAAAATAACTACTCGGCGTGTCGCCGAGTGGTTCGGTGTGGATGACTTAATCCGCCGAAAGGGCCGCGAACTCAAAAGTTTTAAAAGGCCAAACAGTTTAAAATTTCAAAATCTTTCATATTCTCTCATTTCTAACCCGTTCAATCTCACTCGAACTTTAGATTTTCCATATTTTTGCTATTTTACTTCCTTTTTGTGTGTGATCTCGCGCCCGAATTTGTAATACTTTGTCGCCTAGCTTTTCAAATTCTCAATTTGGCATAAAGTCTTGGTTTTTCGAACCCCGTACTTTAGTTTAGTGGTTAAACTCAAATGCAATAGGTGAATGTGTATTGATTTGTGTTGGGTAATTTTTTAAACGAGGACTTATGTGTCGGATTTCCTGTAATTTGTTTGAACTTGTGCCTAAATGCTTAAATTGATGATTTCCCGTGTTTTGTGCATTAAAATTGGTCCTAAATTGTTGGGTTGCGGTTATTTTGTGTTGGGTCTAGTTGGGTGAAGTCTAAGTAACCCCGAGTTGTGCCAAATAACATAATATGCCCGATGATGGAGCGTTTGATGCCATTCCTAATGGTAAAAGTCGTCAAATGGCCAATTTTGGCCAAATCAGGGAAGTCTCAGTACCCCGAAGGTATGGGTCATATGGGTATAGTGTTTATTGCGTAGTGTTTGCATTTGATTTTGATTTCGGGGGGTGGTGGGCTTGATTTTGGGACATGGGGTTGAAAACTGGCACGTTGGGCCGTTTGGCGAGCTACGTCGATCTCACCAAATAGTTTGGCGGTTCGCCAATGTCCCCCTTTAATCACCCTTAATTTCATGTTTTGGCTTAGTTGAGTCTGTAACTTTTGGCGGGAAGTCTGAGCTTGCCGAAAGGTTCCTTAGATCGCCCTTTCTACACCCTGTAACCCCTAAAATGCATTGTAAAATTTGGCGGGCTACTCTAAGCTCGTCGATTGGTGTCAGTGATTCGCCAAAGGACCCTGCACATCACCGACATGACTTAGTTCTGGAGAATTTTTGAGCTGATCCTTTTAGTGAGCCTGATCTGGCTCGCCTAAGCGACTCGGCGACTGGTTCGGCGAGTCTTTCAACAACTTGATTTCTGCTATTTTCTTGAATTATTTCTAACACTTTTCGATATGTTTTGCAGATATGGCTATCACTAACTTGGATGAGAGTGGTATGCCTCACCGAAAAAGGGGACGGGGCATTGTGATTAATGAGGAAGTAGCTGTTTTTTCCACACAGCAAGAAAACACCTCTGAAGGGAGGCAAGGGCAAGGGAAAAACAACCGTAGTTGAGAGACCGGAGCACAACTCTGATAGTGATAGGGAGTCCTTCTATTCTCAGGCTTCATTCTCTGAGCCTGAGGATAATTAGTTGCTACAGACCCGACGAGTAGAGATTTGTGCGAAAGCTCGTCAACAGCCGTCTAGGATCCAAGAGTCAACACCTCCTGCTGCAGATTTAGTCCCAACTCCGGCACAGACGGTGGTTCCAGCACCACCAGTTCAGGGTCCTCCTCCCCAGTTACTCAATCGGTTAAAATCTGAGGGATTGAGGACCATTCTAGAGGAAAAGTGGTTGTCCACAGATGATGTAGTGGACAAATACCCTCATATGTGGGACACTCTCCGATACCATAGGTTTGAGATCTTCACTAGACCCCGTGGCCCATACATTCCTACATGGGTCTGAGAGTTTTATAGAGCTTATAGTGACCTGGTACCAAAAGGAAAGAAGAAGGCCAACACCTTCAGACCGGTAGAGTCTGTGGTGGTTCGGGGGAGGACAGTCCGATGCGACAACAATGAGATAAACATAGTATTTGACAGGGCCACAGACATCGAACACGCATATCAGAGTATGGTCACTTCACAGACCCTGGATGATCTGAAAGGCTGGCTAGCTCCCCTCATTTCTAACACCACCCCAAGGTGGATTGAAGCAGGAGCACCTATTGAAAAGAAGGATCTGAACATAGCAGCTTGGTACTGGTTTGGATTCATCAGCAGCTCAGTCATGCCGTCGCAAAACGGGCCCATTCTCCGCCACCCAAAGGTGGCCTGTCTCGGATCTATCATTGCCAAGAAGCGATTTAATCTAGGGCTGATTATAGAGCAGGAAATGGCCATAAGGGTCAAGCAGCGCTAGACGTCCCTTTCTTTCCCGTACTCATTACAGAGTTATGTCATCGGGATGGAGTTCCTCATGACGAGAACAGGGATATTGAGGTTACACCCACATCCTCCACCGACATCCGGTGCATAGAGGCTGAGTACATGCGGGATGAGTCAGATAGAAGGAGAGTAGCTCCGGTGGATATATCCCCGGAGGTTGATGTTGATTCTTTACTTGCAGAGGCAGCCTTTCCTACTCCGGGCCTTCATGTACATCTACTTCCACTCCTTCCCAGCCCCCTAGAGCTACTGCTGGTTCTACTGCCGCCAGGCCTCCGATCACCCAGGCCATGCTTATCAAGATGGGCACTTAGCACATTCTGCCAATGTACGGGCTTCCAGGCTCGAGGTCGATGTGCCCTGGATGATTGATGGAGCTATCACTGCTGCGCTGACACCTCTCCAGGCTTCCACTGATGCTCTCACAGTGAGAGTGGTGATTTGCGAAAGAGGGCAGGGTGTGACTACTGAGGTTACGACTTTGAAAGCCGAGGTTTCTGAGCTTAGGAAGGATGTGGATCATCTGAAGTCCACAAACTTTACTTCGCTATTTGGGACGGTGGAAATCCCAGATGATCCGAGTGCTGAGATTCCAGCTTGCGCTGAGGTACCTCCGGCTACCACCAGAGATGAAATTAGGGAGGATGCTGCTGATGCTGAGTATGATGCCGAGACTGATGAGAAGCAGCTTGAGGAGTGAGATGCTGTTGTTTATGAGGATCTGGCCGACCTAGAGGGTTCCATGTTCGAGACAGCCCGACAGGCCTCCTTGAGAGACACTACTATGGTTGGGTCTAGTGCATCTAACTGATGCTCCACCGGGCACTGATGGCCACCCTAAGAGTGTTACCCCGGGCATTGATGCCCTGACAGATGGAGCGACTGAGTAGACATGATCATTTTTACCTCCATCTCTGTTGATTTTATTAGTTATCTTTGCTTTTGTTGCATTTGAGGACAACTGCTTTTTCATTGTGGGCGGAGTGAGGTATTTCCATACCTACCTCTTGTGATTCTATTTTGTTTGTGACTATTGGCTTTTGATCTATATATGTGTTTTGATCTTAATATTGTGGATGTTTTAGCTTGTGGCCCTCGTTTTGATGGAAATGGTTTTGAACCTAATTTTAAAACTTTAATTTTCCACCTCTTTTGTGTGTGATTGTGGCTATTCTTATTCGAATTTGAGTATTGGCTATGATCAATACTGATGACTTGAATAGTACTCTTAATTGAACGAAATGAATGTGCGGCTACAATGAGGCCAATGAAGTTGCATAGACAATGTGTTAACTTTTAGCATCTCGTTATACCTAGCCGATTTCGGATGTGTCTCTTGTGATGAACATTGTACACTAGCTAAAAAGTGTGGAGTCTTGTTTGATATTGGTGTCAATGCCTTGTGTGTTGAGATTACTTTGAACATTGCGTGTGATGACACCTAGAATTTGCCCCGTTGGTCCGGTTGACTAAGTGCTGCAAGCACTTGAAATGATCTTAGGCAACAATTTTGAAGAATGAAACAATTTGACAATATACCTCTTTTGTGGCCAACCTTGTGAGATGTGTGAACCTTGCTTGAACCTTATTGAGCCTTATCCTTTTCTTGGAAGTGTGGTTTGTGTGAATAGCCAACTTAGGCCAAAAGCCTAAGTTGGGGTGTGGTGAAAAGAGAAGGAAAATCAAGAAGTGTGAGAAATCCCCCTTTGAGTAATGGTTTTGAAAAAGATGAAACCCCTCCATGTAAAAAAAAAAAAGAGAAAAGAAGCACAGAAAAAGAATGAAAAAGGTTGGGAAATAAATTGGTGGAAATTGCAAAAAATAAATGGGGTATCCGGTAGTTCATGTGAAGTTGAATAATGGGGTGGATTATGAGCATGATTTAATGTTAAAGAAAAGGAGAAAAAAGTGATGTTCGGACCACACTTCATGAAGGTAGGAGCGACTAAGCCGAAATGACCATACCTTTACACTCAGCCCCGTTACAAGCTGTGAAAAGACCTTTGTGATCTTGAGTGAGCTGAAACAAATGTTGATTGGAAAATAAGGGCAAACCTATGAGTGAAGTCATGCATGTGTTCATCTTTGTGAGTGTGAGAGTTGTATGTGATTCCGGAACTTTACCATTGTTGAGAAATTGTGTGTGAATATGGAATCATCTTTGTTGTGAGGGCATTTGAGCACCTTTGTTGAGCTTGAACTTGCATTTAAAGCAAGTATTGTGAACTTGAGTAACTTTGATAATGGTGAGTCACAAGTTGAATCTTTGAGTGCACAATTGATCATTGCATGATTAAATTGAACCTTCTTGTGTGCATTCATGTTGAGTCTTATGCAACACTTTTTGAGACATCCTTTTTGAACTGCTGATCTTAAGTTTTACTTGAGGACAAACAAAAGTTTAAGTTGGGGGTGTTGATGAATCCGAGATTTGGACTCATTTAGGGTTTTGTTTATATAGATTTAGTGTTCTCAAATGGTTAATATGTGCCATAAACTGATGTTAAAGCCTTGATTTTTAGATATATGGATTGAGGAGCAAAGCAAGGACACTAACAGGAAAAAAGGAACAAAACAAACTGAAGAAGTAAAGAACGGCGAGCTTGAGGATCGCCAAGAGCACTTGGCGTGTCGCCGAGTGGCTACTTTAACCGCCTAAAGTTCCAGTGTGCCAGCCCTGAGGTAAGAAACCAAGTTGGCGACATGAAAGGGGCAGTGGGTGACTCGCTGATCAGTTCCGCGATGCAAATAGAGATCGCCCAAAGTTACAGGACTTGAGGATGCTGAGAGCCAATGCAAAAAAGACGATAGAAGAGAGCAAAGGGCGGTTCGCCAAACTACTCGGTGAACCCTGAGTTATATCGCCCAATGGTCTTTCGTGGCTTATTTTTGGCAACTATAAATCAGATTTCAAACAGTTAGCTTTCAATGAATTTTTAGTCTAGAACGGTTTTCTCTTGAGTTTTTGAGAGTTTCTTAGTAGACTTGAAGACTTTTTGAGACTCAATTTAGAGAATTTGCAGGTGGGTTTCAAATTTTCTGCAAATTGAAGCATTATAAAGACTAAATTACTCTTACCCAGTTGATGGCTAATCGATTTGGTAACCGTTTTTACTCTTTTATGATGTTTGGCTAAAACCCCAATTCTTGGGGTGTGATCATGTGATTATGGGTTGAATTAGTTTATAGGTATTGCTAATTACTAGTTTAAATGTTATATTAAAGTGGGTTTAATCATTAGCTGAGGTTTAATTTATGAATTGTAGTTGCAAATGCAGTTCTAATTTTGTGTTCTTAGCTTGCTCGAGAGAGAGGTTTTTGAACCAAAGCTTTTGATTTATGGTTTGTAGGTATTAGGTTGAATTGGGTTCAGCTTGAGAGAGTGAATCCTAAATCCAATCCTACCCATCTTGCTCGAGAGAGAAGATATATTAAGGTTATGGATTGTTCTTAATTGCTATGCTTGTTGATGTTCGAGAGAAATCACTTGAAACAGAATAGTTGTTCGAGAGAAAGCTATTTCAATTATAATCTAGCCTAACCGCTGACATTTAGCTATTTACTAGTAGTTTCAACTACCCATATATCCAAATTTTCCTATATTCGATCACATCCCAAGAATTCCTCTCCTTATTGTTATTTCAAATTGTTTGTGACTGCGTTGTAGTTGATAATTGCAAACCAAAAACCCCCCATCTGATATTTGATATCACCCCTTCTGACTTGTTTCATTAACGATCGTTTACACCTAGAATTGGATTATGTGTGCTTGTAACGTTATTCATCATCATGTATGTCAGACCATCACAGATAGACTCTTGAAACTTTAGAAGTTGAGTTTGTTTTTGTGCTAAGATTGGCTCGCTATCTCGGCATCTTCATAACTTTCTCCTTGTTTGGATTCAATTTCTTTCTCTAATTGAGTATTAGCTAGGCCTATAATTTGTAATTGATAAGCGTCAACCTTAGACTGCAGTTCCATGATATTTGATTGTTGTTTTATGCATTCGAATCATAGTTCCATTGTTTTTAAATTAACTTTGTCAAGCATGCCCTTACATTCCTTAAATGAATTCACATTACAAGCCTCTTGTTTTGCATTCTCCATTTGATCACCCCCACCAACATCACAAATAACAGAAGAATCATAATAGGGGTTCGGGGGAGGGCATAAGAGTTAGGAAAACAATTCCCATGGGCATTTTGACCACCACATATAAGACATATATGACACTCGATATCCAAGTGGGGTCCATCACAATAATTACAAGGATACCCATCACCTAACCACCATTTATCCCAATAAACCATATCAGTAAGATTGCCAAAATATTAAAGGGAAAAAATTGTTCATAGAGATTTAAAAAAAAAAGAACTTAAATAAATAATAAGAAAGAGTATAACCTAGAAGAATAGTTAATTTCTAAGTCCCCAGCAGCAGCACCAAAACCTTGTTGCGTCCAAATGCATACGCAAGTGTACGTGATCACACAAGTAATATAGTGGCTCTAAAAGAGTGGGGTTATCAAACTCACAGGTTTTGTCGATTAACTATTTTACTAAATTATACTAGTCTAAGTATTTATTCAAGCATGCCAAAAGAGTTTAATTTGTATTTGAGTACTAAGAATACAAGAATGAAATAATAAAATAACTTACAATGATTGAAAAAATCCAGGGCTGCAGCATACTAAGAATTCATGTATCATATATCTTTCAGGCATTTCATACGATTATCAAATTATTGATATTAATTGTTGCTCCCAAACGGACACTCTAGTGTACGTGGTTGGAAAAGTAATAAATGACTCTTTTAGATATGATTTGTCAAATCCAAAGGACTTACGATCAATTTATATTAATTCTATTAATTTCACAATTTAAAGAAAGTGTTTTCAAGAACTTGTGTTTTTGTTTAATATTACCATCGCGGAAATTAAATTATGAAAGTAACTAATAATGACAACTTTAATTTTGGTGATTTAAACAGTTGAGGGACAATTCCAGGGCAGCAACATGCGTAAGGTTTCATGTATCACATCTCCTGTAATGAATTAACTACGATTATCAAATTACGGATTTACAGGGTTGATTTTATTATCATGATCTCTCGACCTCTAATCGCCTACTCCAATTAGCTATCTAACTACATCATTAAGAGGGGATAGACAGAACTCAATTGGCGAGCATTTATATTTCATCTTGTTTCATAACCAAGCTCAAAGTTCGTCCAGGTGTCAAATCTGAACATGAATATGAAGAAGTGAAATGCAAGAGAGATTGAGCTTTTGTATCTTTTGTTCTATCTACCTCTTCGTCTCTTGAGTTCAATAATAGACAATATGTTTATCTCTATGGTGATCAAACATGAAATACTAAAACAAGAATACAAAAGTAATTTAAGTGATAACCAATATTAATTCAAAATAATCGATGTTTGACAATTACCTGTAGCTACAGTCCCACAACAAAGGCTTTTAGCTACTCATAATATTCAAAAACTCAAAAACAATTGATTTCATAAATTCAAAAGTAAAGACAAAGTAAAACATTGAAACCTAAGACAATTAATCCCTTGCTCTTGCTCACGAAAAAGAAGAAGTAATCCTAAAAATATCCCTAAGATCCTATTTATAAAGTTTAGGAAAATAATTTCCTATTCTAATACACTTTGGAATCCTAATTTAACTAAAATTTATCGGGCACATCAAAACTGGTAATTGGGCATATAAATATGCTCAAGATCAATATGTTAGATTTTGATATAGTTCTTGGGATGGATTGTCTTTATGCATGTTATGCTTCCATAGATTGTAGGATCCAATTGGTTACCTTCAAAGTTTCGAACGAACCTATCATACATGGGAAGGGGGAATATTGCTCTTAAGGTTCAATTATATGGCATTGTTATCTATTAGAGAAGAAATGATATTGTTATGTTTGTAAGATTGCATCTAACAGAATTAATCAGACGACTCAGATTAAAAGAATTAGTGAGCCAGATGGAAGTTTGTTACAACAATTGGGATAATTCCAAATTAAATAAGCCACCAACAGATCAGATTGGGCTGAGGAGTTATGAAAAAATCTGGTAAATCCATTTCTCTTCTTTCTCATTCTTCTTCGATCTTCTTCTACTTCTTCTTCTTCTTCTTCTTCTTCTTCTTCGCATCTCTTTCTAAATCTTCTATAGGATAATCACCATTGTTGGAAGGAGTTCAGCTCAAGACTACTTAGTTTGAGTACAAATTGTAGTTTGTAACAGTAAAACTTTCAATCAATAAAAGTGTGAATTCTTTCTCTAGTTCTTGCAATTACAATTAGCATCACAAGTGGTATCAAAGTGATTCCTGGCACCAATGGCGCAGGATGAATATTACGGAAAATCGAGCTAAAACCATGGAAGAAAATGTCAGGAGAGTCGAAGGATAACTGCAAGCACACATGGAGGAGACACATCAGAAACTCAGCTCCACTGATTCCAAGTTGGATGGTCTAGGTAGAAAGTTGGATAATCTGATGGATTCACGCCAGGATACTGGGTAGTGCACCTATGGAGGATGGTCCTAGCAACAGACAAATAGGTGATCAATTTGTAAACCCAATAGTAGTGGACAAACCTCATCATTATAATTCAAAGGTGGAGTTTCCCTATTTTGACAGAGCAACAAGATCGGATCCTTGTTCGTGGTTACGGAGATATGAGCAATTTTTTCACTATAATAATATTGGTGACCCATGACAAAATTTAGAGGAGGTAGTTCTTCACCTAATTGGAAGGGATGAAGCATGGTATTTCTCTTAACAGTTGAGCAAAGGTAGGGAAGCATGGTATTTCTCTTACCAGTTGAGCAAAGGTAGGGTTGGATGACAAGAATTTTGTGATGAATTGTGCAAAAGATTTCAGAATGCTGAGAATAGAAAGTTCAACCTTGTTGGGGAGTTCAAGTAGGTAGAACAAAAAGCCACAGTCAATGAGTATCTAGAGAGATTTGAAGACTTAAAAACTTGGGTGACGATCAGAAACCCCACCATGCCGGAGGAAATTTTTTTGGAGTTCTTTGTGGAAGGCCTCAAGGAAGACATAAGGCATACTGTGAAAATGCTTAATCCTTTAAGTATGAGTTAGGCTATGGAGAAGGATAGGCACCAGGAAAAGGTCATTGATGTCCAAAAACATGAAGAGCAGAACCTCTTCGAAAAAAGGAATGAGCACAGGAGCTCCAACCCAAGGCAACTCCCAACATAGCTATAGAGAGGGGGGGATGTTGTGAGCCAAGGGGGACAAGTAAGTCGAGGTCTAGGTGCTAAGAGGAATAATGGGATCTGTTATAAATATGGAGATAAATACTTCTATGGTCATCAGTGCAAACCAAAATAGATTAGCTCCCTCATGAGGTTAGAGGAGCAACATGATCCAGGTCCTAGTGGAAACCAAGAAGAAGTAGATGGAGTTATTCCAGAACTAGAGAAGAGCTATGAAGTGGTGGAAGAATCCATTAGCCTCAATGCACTCTCTGGATCTAAAGGTCTTAATACTATTTATCTCAACGGAGAATCGAAAAGGAATAAGGTGACCATTTTGTTAGACTCGGGAAGTACCCATAGTATTTTAGACCTAGAGACTACCAAAAAGATGGGATGCGTCATATCAGAGGCTAGAGCCATGAGAGTTACGGTGGCAGATGACAATCACATCATGAGGTTACATTCTTGCAAGAAGTTTCAGCGGAAGATACAAGGAATTGTGTTTGAAGATTCAGTCAGATTACTGAGGCTAGGAGGTAATGACATGATTTTGGGAGGAGATTGGATGAAGGCTCACAACCCAATATTGTTAGATTTTACTGAGTACAAAGTGTAGGTTATCCACAAAGAGAAAAGAGTGGAGCTCAAGGGTATACATCACTAACGTGAATTGAAGAGTATGTCTATTAATGGGGCCAAAAATCTGCTCAAGAAGGGTCAAGCCATATGGGCTCATTTATTCACAATTTCAGTTGCAGAACATCAAGAACCATAAAGAGTGCATATGGAGATTACAACAGTTCTACACTAATTTCTAGATGTGTTTGTCGAGCCCAATTCACTTCCTCTTAGAAGGAATCATGACCACTTCATTCCCTTGAAATCAGATGCAATACCAGTCAGTATTAGCCTTACAGGTATAATTTTTTTTCAAAAAAATGAAATTGAGAAACAGGTGGCATATATGATGTCTAATGGGATCATACAACCTAGTCACTCCCCATTTTTCTCCCTTGTTCTCCTAGTAAAAAAGAAGGACAATAGTTGGAGGTTTTGCATCGACTATAGAGCATTGAATTCTATGACCATTAAAGACAAATTTCCTATTCCTTTAGTTGATGACTTAATGGATGAGTTGCATGGTTCTTGTATCTACTCTAAGATTGATTTACCAGCGGGGTATCATCAGATAAGAATGGGTGATAAGGACATTTACAAAACAACATTTAGGACACATTTGGGGCACTTTGAGTTTTAAGTTATGCCTTTTGGGTTAACTAATGATCCTGCCACATTTCAGTCATTGAATCATGTATTTCAGAAGTATTTGAAATAAATTTGTCCTTGTGTTCTTTGATGATATATTGGTCTATAGTACTTCCATAGTAGAACACATCCACCACCTCAGTGAAGTATTGACAATATTGAGGAAAGAGCAACTATATGCAAAATTGTCTAAATGCTCCTTTAGACCGTCTAAAGTTGAATATTTGGGGCATATTATCACTGGGCAAGGAGTGGCTACCGACCCCTCAAAAATACAAGCTATGGCCAAGTGGCCTACACCTAAATCATTGAAAGCCTTGAGGGGATTTCTAGGCCTAACATGATATAATAGGAGGTTTGTTCAGTGTTATGGAGTGATTAGTAGGCCCCTCACGAACCTTTTGAAGAAAAATGCTTTTAGGTGGAATGACCAAGCTAAGAAGGCATTTCAACAACTTAAAGTGGCAATGACCTCTGCTCTTGTCCTGGTATTGGCTGATTTTACTAAACCCTTTATTGTGGAGACAGATGCTTGCTCTAAAGGAATTGGGATTTTCCTATGCAAGGGGGAAGACCAATTGCCTATTTTAGCAAGGCTTTGGCTAATAACCACTTGGGATTATCCACTTATGAGAAGGAGTACATGGCTCTCCTATCAGCAGTAGACAAGTGGACACACTACTTAGAGGGTGCTCACTTTATTACCAGAACAGACCACCGCAGCCTCAAGTTTTTGCTTGAACAACGAGTGACGATTGCTTTACAATAAAAGGGTTTGACAAAACCCTTAGGCTTGGACTATGAGGTTCAAGGTAAGTATATGTTAGAATGGAAGAGGTTGAACTAACCCCTTATCAGTTAAAGAATAGTAGCCTGGATTCTTAAATATATGTTCCACACCAATATTAACCAAAGATACCCCTAGCTAGTCGACAGTGCCTTGATGCCTTATAAGCATTATCACAGGTGAAAACATAGATGATTCCATAGAATAGGTGCATTTGACTATCCCAAATAGGCAATGACCTGTGTGAATCTTGTTTTGGCTAGCAAGCTCGGGGATAAGCATTTTTATTTGTCTTATAGGAATATATGTATGGACATGCAAATAAAATTTAGGCTTAAGTCATCAGCGGCTCCTTAAAGTTGTCCGCATAATTCACTTAGACACCTCAACTAAGACTAGTACCTATTGAACACTTTTACCAATTCAAAAATTGTTCCTATTAGACATTTTTTGATAATCAGCAAAATGTATGAAGAGTGTGTGATACACTTGCGGTGACGTGGCAAAACGGCTAATTAAAAAATAACATGTGGCACTGGGCCCCGAAAATTATTTAAAAGAAATATTGTTTAAAATTATTTCAAACACTTTTTATATCTAATTTTTTTTTAAAAAAAAAAATGAAAATGTCAACCTATTCTACCCAACCCCAACCCTACCCACCCCCCTTTCATCTTCATCTTCTTCCCAAAACACATTCTTTCTCAAATCACAAAACCTAATTCTTTTCAAATAACTTGAAGATTAACTTTAAAAAATAT
>JAJOOE010060539.1:0-14333 GCA_036250405.1 Solanum raphanifolium | reverse complement strand
TTTCACAGAAAGTCACTCAACTTTCATTTTCAACTCAAAAGTCACTCAACTATGACTTTTTTGCACAGAAAGTCACTCAACCTATTTAATTGTTTTTTCATTAAAATTTAGTGACATGAAATTTTAATTATTAACCAAAATTTTAAGAACCAAATATATATCCATTTAAATCATTTAATTAATGGCCCGTCTCGTTTAACCCGACCTGCTAAAAATTTAATATTAAACATTTTATTTTACCATTAATTCCCTAAATCATTCTCCCACGTTCTTTCCCTATGCCGTTTGACAAAGAAAATAATAGTAATAAAAACATTGCTTTATTCTGATGTTTCATCACACAGGCAATTCTTTGTTATTATTTGGGCGTATAAGGCAATAGTATAACTCCAATATCATTGTTTGTATTTATTTGGCCCTCCAATTTTAATATATTTCCCAAGACTATGTGTGGAGAATAAGAAAGAGAAAATGGAATAAAAATTGCACATTCCGAATCGCTACTATAATATTCATATTAATTGATATTTAGTCTCTAAAAAATAATTTGAGGATTAAATATTTAAGCTAAGGATCAAATCTCTAAAAAATAATTTGAGGATATTTAGTCTCTAAATCAATTTTTTTTTTTGATATATTAAAAGTGACATATAAAAGTGAAAATCTATTGAAATAATGGCCAAGAGATTGATTTAGGGAATTAATGGTAAAATAAAATGTTCAATATTAAATTTTTAGCGGGTCGGATTAAACGGGGCGGGTCATTAATTAAATGGTTTAAATGGATATATATTTGGTTCTTAAAAGTTTGGTTAATAATTAAAATTTCATGCCACTAAATTTTAATGAAAAAAACAATTAAATAGGTTGAGTGACTTTTTGTGCAAATAAATCATAGTTGAGTGACTTTTGAGTTGAAAATGAAAGTTGAGTGACTTTCTGTGAAAACAATTGATAGTTGAGTGACCATCAAAGTTATTAACTCTACATATGGGTGGGTTCTTTGTTGAAGGAAGAGTGGGCCGGGTCAAAGGGGAAAAGGGATGGGCTGGGAATGTGGGCTGCTGTAATTAGCAGTTGGAATTAGAGTGGTTAAGGGGGGTTGAGCATTTGGATCGTCTGAAGGAAATGGAAGGAAGCCCAACATTTTGGTCTTTAAAAATTCATCAAGATAAAATTGACTTTAAATAGGCCATACCAATCTAAATTAAAACCAACTGAAGATTAAAGATGTAACCAATAAGATCGGCTGGAATTCAAAAAGTACGGATTAATACGATTAATTCATGAGCTCTTTAATTTTAACTAAATAAAATAATCGACTTAATTATAAACTAATTATTTCAAAAATATAAACTATTATATAACTAAACTAATTAACCAAATATTTAAGTAAAACTAAAATCTTTTTGAGACAATTTTCGAATATTCATAAAATGTACTAATTACATACATAATTATATAAAACATATATATATTATTTAAAAATCATAAAAATGACAAACTATTTAAGATAACTCGCAAACTATTTTATTTTTATAAAATTAATTCTTCTAAATCGTTTTTAAACTAGAGAAGCTCGAAAATTAATTTCTATCGTGGAGGGTCAAAATTAGGTGTCAACAATCCATACACATTTTATTCATATTTCGAACAATTTTCACACATACAAATGTTTCGAAAACAACAATAAGCATAAAGTGATATAAAAAAATCACTATTTTGGCTAATGTGGAAATAAATTAAATAAAGTACTTACCCTAACAACTTTTTTGTGTTTTTTGGATGTTGGTATTTCTGATTCCTTCTTTTTTGTTGTACTTCTTGTTGATGGTTTTGAAGATTGAGCAACTTCTACATTTGTTGTTTTTTTTCTTTTTTTCTTTTTTGTTTCACTAACAAAATCAGAATCAGATTCAGAAGGGGTTTCAACAATTTTCCCCTTCCTCTTCTTCCCCTTTTGATTTGCCGAAGTCGCCCTTTTCTTTGCTTCATTTTTTTTCTCTTTTTTATCTTTCCACTAAGATGAACCACACGTCGCCGGAATTTCAGCAATTTTAGGCAGGGGGGTTTAAGTTAATATATTGAAAGTTGGAACATGAACTTCATCAATAGAAGTTCCTTCAACCGAACTGGCAATCTTTCGAGGCGTTGCAATGTGTTTCTTAGACATGATAATGATGAGAAACGTAACGAGAGAGATGATTGTGGAGTTAGGGTATTGGGGTTGTGAGAAATATTGGATGGACGGTTGTGAATGTGGTGTAGTGAAGTGGTGAGGAAGATGGGAGTGAAAATTGTGAATATGGGGTAGTGGGGTGGTGGCGTGTAGAAACTGATAGGCGTGGGTGGGCGGGGAACTGTGATTTGTGTATGAGATATTTGGAGTGTAACGGTAAACAAGGAAGTCTAATCAATGTAAATCCCTAAATTCGTGTAATTGATAATTTCAGTTTTAAAAAAGGAACTGCAATTAAATTAGTTAGCTATTAATAATTAATAATATAAAAATATAAAGAGATTAATCATTTTTAAATAAAACTGTAATTGATTTTTAAATAAAGTTAAATTTAAGTAATATGTTATAACCCGTAAATAAACTGTTATAAGGAAGAATATTTTAAGAGTGTGTTTAAAACTTGTAATATTGTCCCTTAAATATGTATATGGTGTGATTTTTCCCTATAAGAACCCCTTATCTCCCAATTGGGCCATTGAGATTGTATTAGATTGATGTTCTAAAATTGCATATATAACATTTTGTTGGATAATAGATACGTCGCATTGTGGCCAAAAGTTAAAAGTATTATTAGAGGCCCAAATGTGGTGACATCCTTACAATTAAGTGAACAAATAGTATCAATAACTAAATTTTGAACTATACAGACCTATATATGCAAAGAAATTTGGAATGTACACACATAATAAAATGAGACTAATTTTGATATCACTGACTCTAAATATTTGGTCTCGCTAATATTTATGATGACTCAGGTGGTCTATTATTGCTGCACAACTTCTTGGAAGAATTGATAATGAAATAAAGAATTATTGGAACACCAAGTTGAAGAATAAATTATTTGGAAAACAATGCAAAAACCATAGAGGGAAAAGCCAAAAACAAGTATCAACAAAAGTAGCAAGAGATAATATAGTTTATGATCACAACAATATTATTATTAACACAAACCCTAGCTAGCCTGAATGAGCTTCCTATTTTTGCAACCAATTATACAACACTCAAATCAAGAAGAGCCACGTGTCGATTAGAAAGTTGTTGATGAAGCTTGGAGAAATATTCTCAGATGATAATGATGATGATGATGGTGTAACAAATCCTCAATATGATCCACCTATGGCTAATTATTCTTTGATGCATCCAATATATGATCACAATTCTATTAATTTGATGACTTCTAGTCCAATGAATATCATACACATGACGAAATAGCCTTCCTTAAATTCTAATGAGTACAACATGGATGAGAAAGCATTTTGTTGGACTGACACTGACACTGAGAGACGAAAGTTAGAGGCACCAATGAGATCAGATACTCCAATAGTCCTAGGTATAAACGATGATGTGGGTGAAATTGAGCATGTGATGTACACTACTAATTCACAAAAAAATATAGATGGTCTTGAAATGTTATATGAGGATATGTTTAGTAAGAAACATGTCACTACTTTAGGAGGAAGCTTGGAGTGGGAAGATATGAATAATTTGTTCATATTTCCAAATCCTCCACTAGTTGTTTCAAACAATATTGAAGGTGCATTTGGGAATTATAATGATGAATAATATTTTTGTAAACTTCTTCTATGTGATTGTGTTTAATTGTTGGAGAAATTAAAACCTAATAAACTTGTTTACCTAAATATTTGCATCTCTTCACTTGATTATTCAATTAAGTTGCATAATAATCCCTACACAGTTTTACTTATTCATTATACTAAAAATAAATTTCACTTTTATTCGTCTATTATAGCATATGATATGATGACATATAAATACATCATTAACTAATTGTCTTCTCCTTAAATATATACCAAACACACCCCAATTAACTATGAAGTCATGAAAATATTAAAAACACATCTTTTGGAGGACAAAACATGTACACAAAGGAAACTTATAAAGTTGATTACAGTATTTAGACTTTAGTTACATATATAACTTTAGGCTGACTTTTATTCCTCATGAATAGTATTTGTTTGGTAAGCTATAGACTATATATAGTCATGATGTGGTTGATGAAAACACCGTTGACATATGAAATATTTATTAACAGATGTACAAAGGATCGATATGAGTTGTCGTGGGATGATTGAGATTTCTTCACGCTTAATCAAAGGTGTTTTGGGTTTGAGCCCCTTGAAATGGAAAAAAATCCTTTTACTTAGGAGCTAGCATTGCCCTCAGAAATAAATCCTGCGAATTCAAATTTAGTCAAACTATGACTTTGCATATATATATATATATATATAGTAACTCATAAGTCATATACTTTATTTGAAATTTCTCTGCCTAATGATACACTTTTGTCAACTCCAAGTAGATTAGTTTAAATTAATTTATGACAAGATGATTTGTACTAATAAATAATGTAAAGTCACTAATTAAAATTAAGGCCAGTGATCTTGTTTTTAGCTTAGAGGTCTAACCTAGGCATTTAATTGAACAAATGTACCCTAGCTAGGAGGTGACGGAGTCGGGATTTAAAACTTCTGAATTTAGAGTCCTAGTCCTTTTACATTATTATGTTCTGAATTTAATAAGTTATACATGTTCAATAAATTTCTTGAGACAAATACAAAATATGAACAAAAGTTCTTGAGTTCAGTCAAACACATTAACGTACACATTATAACTCCGCTTTGATTTTAGTTTATAACATGTAAATTATAACCAAGGGGGAGGAGTTAAAATGGTAAGAGGGTGGGACAGTCTATTTATTAAGATGTTACATGTTTTTGTTTTTTTGTTTGTTCTTAAAATAAAATTTCAATTTTAATAGAAAAAAAAAAACTGGGAGGGTAAAGTTGTTCTAAATCGATAAAAGTAGTAGTATATTGGCCTTTGCCTAAAGTTTAATAAAAATATATTAAGATCATAATAATTAATAATAAACTAAATGAGAATTAATTTATTAAATGAGAATGACAGTCACTAAGAAGAGGAAATTCCTTAAGATTTGTCCTATACAATCACTGGACAAAAAGGTTTTTTTTTTTCTTAATATAAAATAATTGTGTTGAAAAGCATGGTCTTTTTTGGGGACATATAAAAGGGGACTAAATAATTGTTGATTATTCTGTCTCCAAAGAGAAGCAGATAAGCTTATTTCATACATTTTAAAAGTTGTCAAAAGAAGGAAGTAGATAAGTTGTCTACGTCACACTTTTTATGAGCAGTGCAATCCTTTTAAATTGTCTATATCACACCCTTATGAGCAGTGCAGGCCTTTTCTGAACCCTGCTAACGCGAGATACCTTTTATTATATTATGGGATGTAAAGGAGGAGTCCTTTTTAACTTTATTATCAGACTCACTATATATGGTCTGCCTTTTTTTGTTTAGGATGCATTTAAGCATTTCTAGTTTAATTTAGAAGCTACATATGTGAAGAAATGGTGAGTCCAACACTAAAACAGACACTTTTGAATCTTAAACACCAAAACAGACACTCTCCAAAAACACACATCAAAACGGACAGTTAACCTATTTAAGGGCGAACTATAACTACCATCTTTTAATACTGTAATCCCCATTAACTCTAAATCCATCCAAAATAAATACTATACAAACTCTAAAGGTAGTTTGCCCACAAACGGGTGAACTACAATTCTTTTTACTAACTCCTCACGTGAATCTATATCTCTTTCTCAAAAAGTGTCTGTTTTAGTACCGTACACAAGAAATGGTCATGTCATTCCCAAGCACTCTCCATAATTGTGTAATTTGGTTATCATAAACTAGGTTCAATGAATATATACATATTCCAACTACTATCAATAGGGGAAAATATACAAATACTCATGTAAGAGTAGTTATTTTCCCTTGTATTCTTTTTAGTGCATAACTGCATATTATAACTTGAGCCATAAAATTTCAAAGAAACAAAATTTTACTCAGATCAAGCAAACTGTTTCACAAATACATCTATGTACTTATACACAGGTATCCATAGTCATGGAACCATCTATAGTATAATATAAAAAGACAATCTATAGTAACTCTCTAAGTTTTGCAGCTTCAGAGTCTCCAAACAAGTTCTGTACACTTCAAGAAGTCTCTTCGGACGCGATTTTTCGAATGTAAGTTTGATGTACACTTCCAAGGAGTCTCTTTACAAGGCAGTTCATACGACACATCAACCGTGCTCATACAATAGGCAGTCGTAAGAATGCAGAAATAGCACCAACACCAACACCAACGCGGCATATATATGCACAGAAAAGATTTATCTACTTGCCACGCGATTCTTCAATTTCTGAAGACGTACTTGATGAAGGATGAAGAGGACTGTTAATTTCCAGAGATGCACCTGGTGAAGAAAGACGAGGACTTTTAATTTCTGAAGATTTACGAGGTGAAGCAGAATGAGGGCTTTTAATTTCCAAAGATTCACGCGGTGAACGAAGAGGACTTTTAATCTGTGAAGATTTACGCGGTGAAGCAGAACGAGGACTTTTAGTTTCTGAAGATTCACGCGGTGAAGGAAGAAGGGGATTTTTAATTTCCCAAGATGTATTTGACGAAGGAAGATGAGGGCTTTTAATTTCCCAAGGTGTACGTGGTGAAGGAAGATAGGAACTTCTAATTTCTAAAGATGTACGTGGTGATGAAAGATGAGGACGTCTAATTTCCAAAGATGTACGTGGTGAAAGACGATGAGAAGGATTTTTAATTTCCAATGACGTACGTGATGAAGGAAGGTGAGGACTTCTAATTTCTAAAAATGTATGTGATGAAGGAAGATGAGAAGGATTTTTTACTTCCAAACACGTACATGATGAAGGAATATGAGGAGGACTTCTAATTTCCAAAGACGTACGTGATGATGGAATATGTGGCGGACTTTTAATTTCCAAAGACGCGTGTGGTGATAGAAGATGAGGACTTGATGTATGTGATAAAGGATGATGAGGACTTTTAATTTCAACAGATGTACATGATGGAGGAAGATGCGAAGGACTTTTCCCTGCAAGCAATAAAGCGTGTCAAAAAACATCCAGATAAACAAGGCTGTCCACAGTAGTTATTAAGCTATTTGAACCTGGATTAACATCTTCTATCTCTTGAACCGTATGGATACTCATGTTCTCTTCGTCATTTCCAGGAGCAGCTTTACCCAGTGAAAATAAGGTTGATTTGAACTGACAATAAGCTGATGTGAGTTGTTGATACATCTCTTTCATCCTCCCATGTACCTCGTCCTGCCTATCCATCTCAATGAGGATCTGTCGAAATGTGCACAGAATAAGATGCATATATGGAAGACCATGTAAAATGAACTATGTGATTAGTCATACCGGAGCAGGAGGGTCCTTGAACAATGGTTCAAACCTTTGCCTACAGTACTCATGGAAGAGGAGTGTACAGATTATCAATGGAATAGTGAAGCTTGATGTAGATGAAGATTTTTTAAATCCAAAAACTGCCAAAGCTATAATTTGCATCAGCACCATTGAGAAAATTGTCGTGTTGTGCACAATAGGCCAATAGGTTCCACCAGTTTGATATTTTGTCACATATACATTGAGGATCTGATAGTTTCACTAAGTTGTCAGACCGCAGGCTTAAGAGGAAAAAGGAAAAAATATACAAGAATGTGGATATTCATTGGTGAAAAGGAAAGAACATCAATCAGCAAAAACTTGGCAAATAATCCCTTCTTATCTCAACAAGTAGCAAGACTAATAAAAGAATGCAATCCCGCATAGTGATTCCATAAGCAGAAAATAAAAACCTCCTAGTACTTTAAGCAGAGAAGCAGTGAGAAGTGCATGTTTCTTCGAAATAATGCTTAGAATTTAGAGGTAATACAAAAAAAACACTATATATTCCACCATGAACTACATGCCATCTCCCACCAGAAAAGATACTGGGGCCAAACAATGTTGTATTAATTTGACAAAGCTAGTGAGTAAGAGTGTCACCGAAAAGCTTGCACTATGAAGTAGCACTTTAGAGAATAAAGAGTTTCAGGATAAGTACAATCGAGACTGAATTTTATGCACTGCAATTTTGGCCAGCATATGAAAAGTGAAGTTGAGGTGAAATAAGACAGGATTGCGGTGCCTAATTGCAAACAATTTAGATTTTAGGACCGATGTTCCAGGAAAATGGTATCATAGATGAAGATGTCACACAGAAAATAAAAATAGGATGGTAAGTACTACCAAAATGTCATGTGATAGGAGGGTACCTGTCAAAGTGAAAGACAAATTCTATACAACGGATCTAAGACCCACAATATTGCATGGGAATGAATGTTGGGCCTCTTAAGCCCAGCATATCCACAAGATGAGTATCAGAAGATGCAGATGCTAAAATCGAGTCCAGTCATACAAGATTAGAAAATATTAAATATAACCACATTTAGCAGAAGGTGCAAATAATACAAAGAGGACAAAATAAGATAAGATCGCTTGAGATGGTTTGGCCATATCCTACATCGACCTCCAAAGGCACTGATTTATAGGTGTGGGACCATGGTGAACGCAGGTGTTAAAAAAGCAACGAGGTAGACCTAAAACCACATAGAAGAAAGTTGTCTCGAAAAAACTACAATATCTTAGCATCCGTGCAGACCTAGTGAAAAATAGAGCACAATGCAAGAAAAAGATATATATAGAGGCGATACCAATTAATTCGGGGATTAATTTCTACTCATGTTAGTACGTTTACTTTAGGTGAATACAGGCATTAAAAAGGAACAAGGTGGACCTAATATCATATATAAGAAAGTTATCTCGAAAGACCTACAATATCTTAGAATCCGTGCAGACCTAGCGAAAAGTAGAGCACAATGCAAGAAAAAGATCTCTATAGGCGATACCGATTAGATGGGATTAATTTCTACTCATGTCAGTACGCTTACTTTAGCTCCACTACTTGCTCGGGGTCTTTATGGATGTTAGTGATTTATATGTAAAAATTTTAGAGACTCTCCAATGCTAGAGAAACTATTTTATTCTAATATTGGAGTATGACGGGCTTAAATGGAGCGACATGGACAGTGAGGATTCATTTAGCTGACCCTAATTAATTTGAAATTGTGGCATAGTTGTTATGTTGTTTAATGATAGTTCATACCTTATTGAGTATCTGAAATGCTCTTCCGAGAAATCTGTTACTATCTATCCTAAGCTGATTGGATCCTAAATATATCCCATATCAGCACCAACTTATGTCATATCTATACCAAATCATCACAGAAAGAGAAAAGTCTGTGTGACATACTCTAAAAACATCACTTTTCATAAGTTTCACCACATATGAGAGATGAGAAGTGTAAGCTCTAGAAACAAGAAGCTCATTAGCTGTCAAAATTTAAGGCAAGGACAGGCATCCAAAAAAAAAAACTCCACAAATCAAGACAAAATCAGGATGCACTTTATTATTCTAGGGTCATTCGTAGAGGTGAATAAATACTGCTAAAAAAAGGCGTTACAAAAATGTTAGTTTTCAAGACTCTGTGACCAAATGTCAACGAACTAATAGAGATATAAAAGAAGATTTTTAAACTAGAAGGATATTTTACCTGATTACGATATACGAGGTAAGCAATGGAATAATAAACTACCAACAATGGCAGTATTACAGGTGCCAAAATGGCATATGCAAAACCAAATAGGCCAAATAGGAGGATCCTTGGAACTTCTGTATGGTATGGAAAAGTCAGTGTTCCATGACATGAAGCATCCATGTTTCTCATAATAAACCTGGAGAACAATCTGCAGATGAGACCGAATGGTTGTAAGAGTTCAACAGACAGACTTGCCCAGCCAGAAGTCAAAACATAAGTCATAAAGAAGGTGGCCTGCAAAAAAAAACATATTACCAATCAATCAACTCTTGAGGTCGCGTATATTCACGATTTATACGATACAATATCATTGATGAAAGACAAGGGTAAGCAAACTAATTCATTAACATTGCTAGGGAATAGAAAATGAGAAAACATGAATATTTGAAAAGGATGGTTACATCAAGACAGAAAGCGGGTAAACACAGAGAGAGAGGGTGGAGTTACCGTTGATGGCACAGCCGTTGAAAGTAGATTGTTCACATCCTTAAAAATTTTATTGAATCTGTCAAGAACAGATCCGGAGACAATGTTACCAAAGAAAACATTCCAGATGAAGAAATATAGAACTTTTATGCATGCACTCCTCTTCCTGCCACTACGAGAGATAGAGCCCTCCATTTTAGAAAATAGCATCATCAAGGGAGGAACTATGTAGGAAAACAAAATTAATACAACACTTGGTAGATATCCAGTGACAAGCTGAGGAACTCCTCTCCTGCAAGAAAGAGGGAGAAAATGGATTACTATATTGCTCACGTATGTTTCCCTCTCATTATATAATGTCTATTTCTCAAGCAATGACATAAAAAACACAAGTTATTTAATGCATGAATATGAAAAACTCTAATTAAAGCAAACAGGAAATGTTACAATACAAAGGAACGTGGTAAATATTGAGAAGAGAACCATATCACACATTCACTTAATAACATCTTCTTTGTTGGGTCCAACTAGTAGTAATTTCTATTAGGTTTCCACACTTATCTTCCCATGATGCCCCATCCTTGTAGCTAGATCAAGAAAGAACATTTGGATCGAGATCCACAACTGTGGATTCCAATTATTCTTTTATTATTATTTATTTATGTATATGATCTGCTACTATCATTTGGTATCGATCATCAACTTCTTCTTTTAAGCCCTTAGTCTGTCCAACGCCTTCTGATTGGGGTCCGCCCTGGGGTTAGGTTAAGATCATTTTCTTTCCTTTTTCTTTAGATGATGAAAAATTAACTAAAAATTTTGAATGCTTATATTGATTGGATCTCCTTTTAGAATCCTCAGTATCATCCTTTCAAAAGAATACGATCATGAAATTATGCAGCCAGACTTTATCTAATTACATTCAATATAATGTCTATAAGTTATCTACACACACAAACACTTCTGACTCTCCCTCTCTCTCTCACACACCCACACACACTCACATGCAAAACCACCTGTACTACAAGAAATGAAACAAAACAGAAGACTGCATTACCCCTTTAAAAATCCTCTAAGAAATGGAAATGTCTTTTGCAGCTTGTCGAGGTGAACGAGACTTTGTGTTAGTGAAACAGGCACAAGGAAAAATGCCACAAAAAGAATAGAGGCCACTAAAAGCGCAATTTTACGAATCCAAAGGAGTCTGTAAGGAACACAAATGTTTGACCAGTACATATCATCTGGTTCTGGAGCAGGATCCACAACCCATGACATGGGATTCAAAGATTGAAGACCTTGCGAAGCAACTAAAGCAGCATACCGATTCCTGAAAAAAACTAAAGCAGCTGCAGACTCCTGCAAGAAAAATGTATATCCTTCAGTTCACATCATGTTTTGGCCAACAACAGTTTCAAAAGATTTGACCAGTTAAGAGTCGAGCACAAGAAAGCAAATCACCAATAAAAGCCAGAGGGATTAGTACACATACTCTGGAACATAAGCAACTCAATGTTGTTTCTGTCATTGAAGTGAAATATTTGAATATTAAGCAAATGGACAATTGAGCTAAACTCAGGCCCAGTTAGCTCATGAGGTAAGGATTGTCTAAATTCATATAAGGAGCTAACAGCCCTTACCCTCAACCAATGTGGGAGTCAAACACTCCCGTGCACGTTCAAGTCTGGACATCTGGTGATGACAACATAACATGAGGGTGCAATATTAGGTATACCAAGGACAGGATGAGCTTGGCTCTAATACCATGTTAAGAAAACAGACATTGAATCTAACTCAACACCAAAAGTATCGAGTCTAACTCAACACCAACAGTTAGCCCATGAAGTAAGGATAACCTTAAACCATATAAGAAAACAACACCTTATACCCTCGACCAATGTGGGATCCTAGCAGAGAGGACCGGGAATATGGGATTTCATGAGCTATTTATGCATTTGAACTTTGGAGCAATAACCACAATGAGCTAGTTCCTACTAATAACAATTCACTAACTCATGGAGCTCATATTCATCATGCAGCATGCCAAGTTTTAAAGGTCAAATGTACACCACATAAAGTTTCAGATAAATTACTTCCATATAGTTCCAAATATGTAATGATGGACACACAGTACTGAATAAAAACTTTGTCCCTAGGCATACAGAGACATAATCATAATAACCAAGCCACCACTTGGCAGGTATTGGTGCTGCCTACTGACAGATATTGTCAAAAGACTGAACAGAAGCTGAGCAATAAAATGTGTAAAAGGACTGAACACAATCCTCTATGCAATAAAGGAAATATGCGTTGAAGTACTCCTAACATATGAATATGTATGATAATATAATGGGATAGATGTCACCTTTTTTCTCAAATCTGAACCATCACAATCATCTCTTCCTTCATCACGATCACACTCATTGGTAATCATCTTGAAAGACGAAGTAGCTCCTCCACATATGCCACATATCATAAGCTCCTTTTGGGTTGTTTTAAGCATCCTGAACACCTCCTCTGCATCAATCTGTCGCCATACAACGTATGGTACATTAAGCATCAAATACAAAAAAAATGAAGGAGCAAAGGAAGAGCACCAACCAAGAAGTTAAATGTCAAAACAGTAGTGTAAGCAGAAGTCTAGATTAAGAAGAAACCAACTGAGTACTATCTTAAGCTCATGCAGAAACAGTTTCTTTCTCATATCAAAAAGGGTTATAAGAATACTCAAATAGGAAGAAAAGAAAGGGAGGTGAGCTGCTCGAGGAGTAGTGCTTTTCACTTAGGGCCATTGAAGCTAATAAAAAAGGCCCCGTATGTTTCGAAAACAATGTATTTGAAAGAAAAAAAAAGATTTTCAATTTAGAGAAAAATGGTAACATTGTTTTGGTCTTTTTTCGCAAAATTTTTCTAACAAATAAACTTCAAAGCTTGAAAAAGTTTTTGGCCAAAAAGAAATCACCTTGTGGAATAGTTGAGGTGCGTAAATGTGCAAGAACCTAACCAAAAACTACCACATAAGGTTATCATTTTTATCACAAGCATCACTGGGCCCACTCTAAAAGGCTATAATCATCAGATTTTTTTGAGAAAAGGGTAACTTAAAAACTAGAAGAGATATCTCCATCTCAGATGAAAAGTTCATCCCATTCCTCAGATAAGACCAAAAAGCATGTGCTTCCCAACAGAAGCTTCTGCTATCTTCTTTTCTTTTGATAAATAAAGCATCTGCTATCTATTATGTAGTACTTGGTGGCGAATATCTACCACAAACCAAACATTGATTTCATCTCATCTTACACATTGCAAAGTTATTTGTGTACCTTTCTGAACGTGAAAAATAGGACTAAACTTATAGGTCCCAGTCCCCACATCTCCCTTCATGCAATACTCATAATATACACAGTTTCATCTCCAATATTAAAAATCAGTTGAAACCATAACAGCATAATCTATTCGGGCACAAGACAAACTTTGAACAACACCAAGCTCTCCAAAGCTGCAATGCAAATGCTTGCCTAGTTAGACTACAATATAAAGGATCTTAATCTCACCAGCAGTTTCTGGACATAGCCAGAGCGATAGACAATTTGATGAGATAGATAACTTGATGCATAGTAATTCATGAAGAATTTTTCCAGTGAACGACTGTATGATTCTTCCTTAGACTTTGGGATAGAACGGACCAGAACAGTGAAGTAACTTGGGCGGGAAAGTGATGAACTGAAGTATGCCAGCCGCTTCTTTGAGATACTCTTGTACTCCTAAAAGAAAGCAGCAAAAACTCTAAGATAAAAACACTGACATAGCATAAGTACAAAGTATCTAGTGTAAAACAAATACAAGTTCAACAGGAAAGAAAAATAACAGATGATTTAGAAATTAGTAGTAAATTCTTACAGAGTAAAGAAGAAGACAAGCGGAGCAGGATATGATATACAGTGCGAGGCAGTGAACCCAAAACCTGAAGAAAAAGTAGAGGCAAATTTAAGTGAAGAGTAAACTGTGATAGAAAAGAAGCACAGTAAATCAAGAAATAATGTCATTAACACATATCTTTTCTGTGAAAAACGGAATTATGGTAATCTTACAAGT
>JAJOOE010060535.1:0-18045 GCA_036250405.1 Solanum raphanifolium | reverse complement strand
TAAGATGGAGGTGGGAGGGGAGGGGGGCGATTTTTTATTTTTTTAAAAAAATTTGGTGGTGGGGGGTGGGGGTGGGGGACAGGTGCGGGGTGGGGTAGGGTGGGTGAATTTTTTGATTAAAAAATTGGGGGAGATAGAGGTGCGGGTGGGGTAGGGTGGGTTGGAGTGGGTGGGAATGGAGTACGGGGTAGAAAAAAAAAACTTCTCTTTATATGAAAAATTAATTAATTTGTTTTAAAAAATAATAATTTAGGAATGAGGCGATAGTGGTACGGATTGGGGTATTAATAATTTATCATTAGCTTAATATTTTTTGGCTTTAGGAGACTAAAGTGGGTTTGAACCATTTTATTCAAATCATATTTGATCAAATCCATATTTATTATAGAGGAACTTTCACATATAACCACTTAAAAATACCCTAATTACTCTCCATAGCTATAGTTTGATAATTACAATTCATAACTACATGTTATAGGGAGGAGAGAGGCGAGCGAGACTGGGAGAGAGAGGAGAGAGGAGAGAGGCGAGCGAGAGAGGGCAAAGAGTGGGAGAGAGGTGAATTTTATATGTATATCGGTTAGATAATTGTATATTATATGTTATGCCGTAATTTTCCTAACCTTTAGAAAAATCACTTTTGAAATGTTCTAAGTATAAAACATCTTAAGAAAAAATACTTAAAAAAGAGTCGCCACTTAATTTTTTAAAGAAATTAAGAAAACTTATAATTTTCAAAGATTTAAACAGAAAAAATCATTTGAAAATACCAAAGAGGGTTCGGGGTTCAATTTACACTTCGAGAAGGGTTTAAGCATTCGAAGTGTCCGCTAACATGCGGTTGACCTGCGATTTGACCAAAATATATTTGACTAATTCTTAGAAAAATGATCTAATATAAAAAATAATAATAATTTACAATATTTGATTAAATTTGAAAAAATAATTAAATAGATGACACCTTTTATTTTATTTTTATTTTTTAGAGAAAAGGGACCTAAAAGAAAACATTTGAATTAAAACGCAAGTGAATAGAATTTTATCAAAACTAGATTAATTAGGACTTACTTGACTCATTTTCTAAAATAATAATTTAATCCAAATGGGTTAATTTAAGCATGAAACCATTTTAAGTTAATTGAAGAATCAAAGTTTCGACTAATCTTTTTGAGAAAAATGACTAACTAGAAAGAGAACATTTTTTAGTTCATTTGAGAGAAATACTTTAACTTAAAACCACTTTAAAATAAAAATGTGATCAAGTGAAGAGGCCTTAAGCATATCTTTTTTAAGAAGAAAGATTTAACTTAATTAAAATACAAAATTCGACCAATTATTTGAAATTTAAAATAAGTGAACATAACAAGTGAAATGTATTAAAAATAAACCAACACAAAGAAAATGTCTCGCCTTTTTGGGGAATTTAATTAAGTTACTTAAAGTTAGAGTTAAATAAATAATAATAATAATAATAATAATAAAAAATCACACAATTGAATAAGTTAAGAGTAAAGGAGAAATAAATTTGGGCCCTTCTTGGGCCTACTGCAGCTGATTTGGGCCTCAGCTTAATGTCTGCCCTTAGAGACCTTGTGTATACGTCAAGCGTATATTGTTGCATACAGGTCGTTTCTAAGCCTTTTTCTTGTATATTGAACCGTATATCAACTATATACAGCCTGCTCTGACGCCTCCAACCTGTATCTTTATTTTTGGACACATATTTTCTGCCTTGAACCGATATATCAGTGTATAAATGCTGTATACAGTATGTATACAGCCCATTTTTGGGTTTTTGAACTAATTTCCAGCAACATGTTGGATCTCCAGGACCTGTAACAGCTTCCGAATATATAGAGGGCTGACTCGAGAGAGAGGGAAAGCAAAAATCGAGCCTTTATGGCTCAACTTGGAAATGCGAGGAAGATAAGTCCACCATGGACTCGAAAGGGGGTTCATACAAGAAACGAAAGAGGGAACAAAATTAGTATTTGAAATAACGAAAACAAATGAGACGTGATTTTAATTGAAATGAGAATAACTTGTATCTCAAAACTCCAAGGGTCACCAAAGCCATTGTTCTAAATGACAGATGATTTTAAGAAGACAAAAATGAACCAACTAACTATATATATATCAACAAAGCAAACACCTAAAACTTTAGCAATGACAAGCAGGCTAAACAAGGAGAAAATGAAACAAAAGCTAAGAAAATAGAGAAAACTTAACACTAAGCTATTCAAGTTCTAGACAGAGACATACACATGCATACATATATATGATGATGCAAGCTGCAAAGAAATAAGCATGGCATCATAGGAGTAGATCATCTCATTATTAACAACTAATTAACCTTCAATATACAATTTGAAGTATAAAGAGGGCATGTTAACGAAGCAATCTGCTATACATCGAACAACAATTAAAACCAATCATGATGAAGATTTTATAAACTAAAAAAAAACATGGAACCTGATATTTTAATTAAATTTTATTTTCTTTAAAAAAAATAAATAAAAGAAAACATAAATATGACGAACTCGAGCCGACGGAGGCTTACGTGAGATCAAAGGATGCGTGAAGAAATTATACTAAGAACGCGCTGTTCAGCTCAATCCAACATGAAATTATAGTCACATCAAACCACAAATTTCAAAGAAGTATATTGACATGAAAATGGTTGTTTAAAGGAAGAACAACTCAATGTTTGAATAAATTTTCAGATTTTGACCAATGTTTACTTAAAATGGTTTCGATAAATAAAGAAAGAAATAAACACTTATTATGATGAGCTATTAACATAACATCATGGATAACACTTCAACCTACGATTATACTTCAAATATTAATGTGATGATGAAGTGAGAAGGGCGGAAGATAGTTATATACTATATGAAAAGGTGGAATGTGAAAGAGTCTAAAACCAAAAAAACACTTAGTAAATAGATTCAATTAAACATATTGAAATTTAATAAGTCGCAATCATATAGCAATGCAACAAACAAGAGATACGACTGAAACAAGTCTAAATTTACCAGTTAGCTAACCATTATTTGAATCCAAAATGAGATTTAGAAAAGAGTTTTTACCTCTCTCGGAGCAGCGACTGGACGACAACGAGCTGGAGAGCGGAGATTCTTCTATTATGCAATCTAAATACAAACAGTAAGCTAGGAAAATCTGAGCGTCGATCTTCTCGGAACTTAGAATAAGAAAGCTAGATGTAAAATTCTTAAGTTTAAATGTTTATAGCCAAATAATCAAATTCTAAAATACGTCAAAATCCAATCTCCAAAACTTGTCCCCATCACTTGAATGTAAAGAATTATTTATAGGGGAAGTTGGGGTGATTGGGGGGGGGGGGGGGGAGGGGAATCTGTTGGATTTCAAAGAAAAATTTGAATTTTTTTTCTTTTTGAAGCAACAGCGAGGGCTGTTGTGCAGGCCTGCGATTTCCGCAAAAGGAGGGGAAAAGGGGACGTGAGGTGATCACTTAGGGACTGCTAGGGTATGGGTTAGCAGAGTAGTTGGATGGGATTTTTGGATTTGCTGAGATTTGTTGCGTCTAGAAGAGGAAGAACAGGGTAGGGTCGGTTCATGCGTGGAATGGAAGAAGAAGAAAAGGGTCGGGTCAAATGTGGTATTGTTGTATGTATGTTTGGATCGCTGGTTGTAATATTATGTTGGGAAATAGGCTGGGTATTAATCTGAATTGGATTGGAAGAATGGAAATTGGAAAAACGAGATGGACTGCTGGAATGTATGAGGAAAATAGGTATTGAATTGGAATTGGGCTGATAATAGGCCCAATTTTGAGTCTTAGATGGGTTTAAGGTGTTGGCAAAAATGGTAGTTAAACAAATGATCAAATGAATTTAAATTGTAGCCAAATGGAATTTAGTTAAATTCGGCCAACTCTCAACCAAGACGAATTTAAACAAAATTAATTAACGAGCTTCTTAAATTTAATGAAATAAAACAATTAATTTACTTGTAAACAATTTACTCAAAAATATAAACATAACTTAAACTAATCAAACAAATACTTAATTAAAGCAAAAAATCTTTTGAGATGATTTTCGAATATTTTTAAAATATATTAATTATATACATAATTATAAAAAAAAAAAAAAACACACACACACACACACACATATATATATATTAAAATTATAAAAACGATACAACTATTTAAAATAACTTGCAAACTATATCTATTTATATTTTATTTTATTTTATTTTTTTTGAAATTTTATAAAAACTAATTATTTTAACTCATTTGAAATTGAAGAAACTCGATGATTAATCTATAATGTGGAGGTCAAAAATTGGGTGTCAACATTATACATATGCATTTGTATATATGGCAAGCGAGATTGGGAGAGGGAGAAGAGAGGCGAGCGAGATTGGGAGAGAGAGGAGAGAGGCGAGCGAGAAAGGGCAGAGAGTGGGAGAGAAGTAAATTGTATATGTATATCAGTTAGATAATAGTATATTATACATATGCATTTGTATATATGGCAAGCGAGATTGGGAGAGGGAAGAGAGAGGCAAGCGAGATTGGGAGAGGAAGGAGAGAGGCGAGCGAGAGAGGGCAGAGAGTGGAGAGAAGTGAATTGTATATGTATATCGATTAGATAATTGTATATTATACATATGTATTTGTATATTCTGGCGAATTATACATATACAAAACGTGGCTAATTATACAAACTCGAAGTCAACCCACGTAATTAATGTATAATGTTAGTCGCGAGTGGTAATTATATCAAATCATAGCTATAATGGGTAATTAAGTAGTATAAGTTTGCTTAACCGCGTAATTTTTCCTTTATTATATGGGTGAATTGTAATCCAATCCATTTTAAGGCAATCCATATTGAATCCATCCAGATCCAATCTAACCATTTGCGAACCCTACGTTTAATGCCAACATTATTGAGAAGAGAGACTTTGTCATTCTTCTAAAGAATCTAAAAAAGAAAAAACTGCCACCTCAAGTATACAATTTGTAGGAGCGCACAAATTTTTAAATTTCTAATTTTCTTTTTCAGGTATAGGGTAACTTCTATTCAAGAAATGGAAGGGGAGAAACCTTTGGTATCCCTTCCCGTCAAGATTAATTGGGCCTTACAATCACTAGTCAATATGTTTTTCTCTCATGCCTTTCTTCATTCATGGTTTGGTATTCTAGTATCCCAATAATAGAGAAAACTATAGAAATCTCACGTCTAGGATTAGAGAAATAAAGGATTGTATTGATGAAAATAATGTTGAGTTACAAGCTCCTTATATAGGAGAGAATTGTAGAGTCCTAAGTTAACTATACTTAGAATCCTATCACAATAATCATAATAATAATAATAATGTAATTATAAATATTCTAATCTTAGTCGTAATCTAATCCTAATCGTAATCTAATCCTAATTGATATAAGTAGTCTAATCCTAATGTGACTCTAACTCTACAGCAGTGATGTAAACACGTCAGCCAGCTTCGTTAGACCTGTTCCTTTGACATGTTCCAATCATCAACTTCCTTCATCTTCAACACGTCAGTCAGCTTCGTTGGACCTATTCCTTTGACATGTTCCAATCATCAGCTTCCTTCATCTTCAACACGTCAGTTAGCTTTGTTGGACCTGTTCCTTTGACATCTTCCAATCATCAGCTTCCTTCATCTTCAACACGTCAGGTAGCTTTGTTAAACCTGTTCATTTGACATGTTCCAATCATCAGTTTCCTTCTTCTTCAACAAAAACACCCCAATTCATTTTGAACTTGATGATCAAACTCTACTCTGATGACGGTACTATAGTTTGACACTAGGATGATAAAAAACTTAACACCTCTTATTATTTATACCTTTTAAATATGAAAAAAAAAATGAAAATTCAAAAGGTCATTTTATTCAAAACCCCAAATTGTAACATCTCTTCTCTCCCACTTCACATCTCGAAAGGCACCCTTCTTATAGGCTTTTAAGGATAAACTCGCTTTTACATTTTTTTAACCTAAAATGGTTGGGAGGGGAAATGTTCCCTTTTTTAGGGTATTCCCGAGAACATATTCAATAGAGACAGGACGATGCATGTAGCTCAAAATATTTGAGCACACGCCTATGAACAACAGTGTCAGAAGTTGGAATCCCTCCTCTCCCACAACTGGCCCAAAAGGGAAGTACCCTTTCTCTCTAGGGGTAGGAAAATCATGATCGGGATAGCGAACCAAAATATATGAAACTAGGTGTGGGTCTTTTATCGAAATGAAATGTCTTTCGTTTTTATCTTTTTATCTATTGTTTATTGTGAATGAAAAAATCATAACATATAGTATGCCCAATAGACGTATTTTTTTGTGTTATGTCCTTTTTTGTTTTACGTTCCATAACTCCTCCTCGGTCAGGCTTGGGATGAATAGCAGAGGAAGTATAAATAGCATAACAAAATATTCCTCATCATCATTAGTATCTTCGCTCGTGGCAATTGTGACCTCTCTAAACTTCTTAATTGACTAGTTGTAAATAGCATAGGGCTATGGAAAAAAGGATTATTTTGAATCTAGACCGAGGTATTGATGATGATTTTCTAATATCACATAATAGAATGTGATATAATGAGATAGAATGCTATAAAGACAATGATTGGGAACAAATTACTTACTCTTAACGGGTAAAGAAAACCTCTTTATTGTGAAATAAAGAATTTAGAATCGATCAAATCTCTCCAAGTAGGGCTCGGACCTATGACCAATTAGTTAACAATTGATCGCTTTACCACTGAGCTACTGAGGAACAACTAAAAATTTAATCTCATAGAGTTCAATTCTCGTCCCCAATCCATGACCACTATGAGCTCGAAGATTTCTTCATAACTCATGGAAGTTCTTTGTAGTGTCTCCCTTACATGCCTCATTTTAGAGGAAACCTTAGTGGGGCTCTACTTCATTATACTTCATCAGTATCATAATTCCATTAATTTAATATACCTTTGTTCTCCTGGGAAACACCCTCCCTTGTTTAAGTCCATTTTTAATGATCTCATTATTATTTATTTTTTTGGAAAATTCAAAAGGAAATATTTTATAAGTCTTAAAAGATTTAAAAGGAAAAACAAAATTATTCGAAGAGTTTTAAACGAAACCAAAAAATGGCTTATGAAAAAGGATGGATCTCTTGGTATCATTAAAAGAAACCTCATCATAAGTGTTAAGAGTTTTGAGGACCAATGTCATGGATCTCTTGCTACCATTACAAAAAAGGATGATGTTGTCACCAAAAGAAAGGTGATTAATTTTGGGCGCTTTGCTATTCATATAGAAGCTTTTGAAATCCACATAATTATGCATCCTGTTGGGATAAGCATTTGGTATAGCACTCAGCCAGTAAGAATGAACAGAGAGGGCGACAGAGGGTCTCCTTGCCTTAAACCTCTGTTGGAGGTGAAAAAACCATGTTTGCCACCATTAACAATGACTGAATACCAATAATTGGCAATGTAGTTATAATTTATAAATGATGTTAACCCATTGGCCAGAGAAGCCCATTTTCCTTAGCACTAGGCACAGGAAATACCAAGAGACTCTAACGTAGGCTTTAGCCATGTCGAGTTTAATTACCATATAACCTCCTTTGATAGGATTCTTAATGTCATCAATGATCTCTTAGTCTAGCAGGATATTCTCAGTGATAACTATCCCTTTGATGAAGCCACTTTGATTTTTGGATATGATTCTAGGGAGAAATCTGGCTAACCTCGTATTAATAAGTTTAGCAATCACTTTTCTAGTCAAATTACCAAGCTAATAGGCCTAAGTTCTGAGCATTTCTGGGGATGGTCAATCTTAGGGATCATAATAATACAGGTATGAGTAAAGAATTTGGGGAGCTTAGCACCAACCATGGTAGCTTTGTAGAGATCTGTGGAAATGATTTCCCATGTTTGCTGATAAAAATAACCACTAAATCCATCTGGACTCGGGGCACTGTCAATATTAATATATAGAGAAGATACTCTCCTTGACTTCCTGTAGAGTAGGCATAGCATTAAGCATAGAGTTATCGTCATCATTATTACAATTATCAAGGCATTGGAGAGTCTCAAAGTTGTTTAACTGCCTCTCTTGAGTAACATATTCTGAAAATAAGACACAATAGGCATTAGCTATAGGCTCATTTCCTTCAATCCATTGTTCCGGCACATTCATAATTTTGCTAAGAGTGAGCCTCTTTCTTCTGTTTTCTATGATGCTGTAAAAAAAGCAGTATTGACATCATCCTCTTCTAGCCATCTAGCTTTAGATTTTTGTCTGACGATAGAGTTGAATTTTCAAATATCTTGTATATTCTTCCCTGCATTTGGAAAGCTCATATCTATTCTCAACTGTGTGATTGGTTATACAGTTGTCCTCAAGTAATCTCATGTGTTGTCAATCTTTTTGGTTCTTCAAAAATGTCCCCATACGCATGTCTGGACCATTTACTAAGGCATTTGCTGGTGTTTTTGAGTTTCTAATGGAGGATGTACAGTGGATTCCCAAACGCCTCTATTTCCCAAGCTTCCTTGACTGTTTGTAGGAAGTTCGGAAGATCAGCCCAGAAATTGAGGAATATAAAATATTTGATGTTCTGAGGCTATCATTCTTCATAGTAATAAGTAGAGGGGCATGGTCAGAGCAATCTCTTGACAAGTGAGAAACAACAGTAGTATTATAGTTGTGAAACTACTTTGAGTTGTAGACCAATCTATCGAGTCTTTTCCAAATTGTAGTGGGTAGATCTCTGTTATCACACCAAGTGAAAGTTGAGCCCGAGAAACCTGTCTTGGAGACCACAAATCACAATCATTCAGCAGTCCAAATATTCTAGGCTCTCTTCAAATATATGGTCTCTGCCTCCCAATTTTTCCTCACTACCCATTATGACATTGAAGTCACCAATAACTCCCCAAGGGTCCAAGCAATTATTGGCAAGACTCCTAATGTCATCCCAAAGCTCCATCCTGAGTGCTTCAGTACACTTTGCATAGACCACGGTGAGAAGAAAAGGGGGGTCATTCTGGGTGTGAATCTTAATATTGACACTTTGAATATTATCTGAAATGATGGTAACAGTGACAAGGTTGGACCATAGGATCCAAATCTTGTTAGAACAATTGTAATAACCATGACGCATCCCAAGTTTCCTTCTGTATCTATCCATTTTCCAGCATTCTTCCATAGGTACGTTCTTGGAGGAAAACAATAGGGAGTTGGAATTGTTGAACCATAGTTTGGGGTCTTTCAAAAGATGCTTTGGAACCTATTCCTCTGATATTCAAAGATAGAGAGCTGATTATTGGAAACTTAAAGAGATGGTACCTATTTGACTGTCCTTATCTGTAATTGTTTCATGTTCTATGGAGCCATACACTCTTCTGGTGTTCTGGGAGTACCTAGGTGAAAGATTGATATTGCTCTGGACTTGAGATTTGGATTTGATGGTTTCCAGGTTATCGTCATTCTTCTCTTCACCTCTAACTACTTCATCATCTGAGAAGGATGATATATATATTATATCTCTGCGCTCCATGAAAGTATCTGTCATCCTTAACCATGTTGTCCATGGCTAGGAGTTCTTCAGAGAGAACTCTACTGGTAATATTTGTAAACTCTCTTGTGTCAGGTAGATCGGGTTCCTTGTATACATACATATTTCCTTCGTTTGTTCTATTGATCTGATATCCCTGGTTTCATGTCTTCTCCCCCTATTACTGTAGAGCTATGATTGTACATTCTGTTAATCATCTCTATTGATTGCAGGCCAACTAAGTTCTGACAATCTAATATTTGCAACGGGGTTGTTTGGTTGATGGTTAGACTTATGCAAGGATTAGTTATGCAGGTTTAGTTATTCCATCTTTTTATTCTACATAACATTAGACACAGATTAGTTATGCGGGATTCTAAATCAAACACCATATTTGGTGAGTTGAATTTTATACATAGCAAAAAAAAAAAGAGGCTATCAAACATGGTACAAGTAGGATTTAATACATTAATATCCCGAAACTCCTAACCAACAACCAAACGACCCCTAAGTGTATCATTTTAAAACTAGATTTTTTAACTATTTTCTGCTGCAGTAAAGACTGTGAAGATCAATCCATGAAGGACAAATCAAGGTTTAGTGTCTCTCAGAAGTCTTTCACAACCAATGTCCTTAAAAGACATAGCAAGGACTTGGGATATTTGCACTCACGTGATAATTTCTGAGTATGCACAGCAAAGTGGTGGAGGAACTTTCAGCTCAAAGTACGGGTGGGTCTTGGGAGAATTGTTTGAGTGCAGCATGATCAAACACGATCTGATGAGCCAAGTTATGAGATTATCTTGATCCACCCTTCGACTGCTGCCTCCTATATAGTGGAGGTGACTGCACATATTTCGGGTGCACACATGTTACACTCAGATGAAAAAGAATACAGGTCACCTAGTATGTCTACAGGGAATCAGTAGCCTAATTTGACAATAAGTCATACCTTATGCATTGTTATATATGCACTTTGCGTAAAAGTCTGTCAAGTGGACACAAATTTGTAGTTCTTGCTATAGTTAACTGTGTATAAATCCTCCCAATCCCTTTTTGCATTTCTGTGCAGAAAGTTTGTAGAGTGGCTAGAGGTTGAAGTTTTTGGGATACTTTTCTCTACAAACTGTGTTCGAATTCCCCATAGTACCTCTGCACATTTTTTCATAGCTGGTCTTGCCAATCTGGAAGGTGCAAGGCATTGTCTAGCTAGTTTGAGTACTTTTTCAACAGCCTCAATTGATGCTGGGCTTCTTCGCAATCTTGGATCCATTGCTATTACAGAATCCCCATGTTTTAGTATTCTCATCGCCTGCATTTGAAGATTATTCGCATTAGCTACAAACTTCATTGTAGAAATGGATAGTATGGAAGTACAGACTATTATGTCCAACTTTATTAAATCCAAGAAAAAGAAGAAAAAGCTCTATAGTAATGGTTGTTTCTTAAGAGAAAAATGAGTAAGGCACAATTTAGACAGAAATATGGTAGAATGTTGTTTTCCCTCAGCTGGTAGTTTCACGTGATGAAAATTTGCAAAAAATTACCGTCAATTGTCCAGTACACGCGTCCTTGTCAATTGCATGCAACATTGGGTTATTTATTGAATACAATTTTAGTTAGTTCATAGACTTACTCACCCATTTTATCGTCACTCTCTCATCAATGGTTCGATTTGTTTCAATGGGATGTCTTCCTGTCATCATCTCTACAAGCAAAACACCAAAGGAGTAGACATCACTCTTTTCAGTAAGCTGGTATGTCCTTAAGTACTCAGGATCTAAATAGCCGGCAGTCCCTTTTATTTGTGTAGAAATGTGTGTAGCACAGGGATCTTCAGCAGCTAATCGTGCAAATCCAAAGTCTGCTACTTTAGCATGGAGATTTTCTGTGATGAGTATGTTAGATGCTTTTATATCTCTATGGATAATTGGAGGATCTGTTATCAACATAAACACTTGGTAAGCATTTTAAGAACAACTCTCTTCATTCTTTAAAAGAAAAATAAAGTGACAATGGATTGGCATCTAATAAAATACTCCTTGTAGTCAGCAAACATGACGTGCTACCTGTGTACGAGTGCAGATAGGTAATAGCATGAGCTACATCAATAGCAATGCTCAAACGCTCGGCAACTTCAAGCTCGGTTCCATTCTTACCTGGATTATATATAGCAGATGACATTAACTTCCACTGAATATTGACTCAAAAAAATTCCAAGTTATCAGATCAAATTAGGATAATAACCAAGTAGTTTTAACGGTTTAGAGCCTTAACACGTCACAGTATCTTTAGAATTTAAACAAGATTGGAGAAAATAACTAATATAGACAATGCTTCATCCAGTTCTCAGTAAAATACCACTGAGAGTATGACTAATAATCAAGTAAACCAAACAATCCTGTTAGTTGAACATGGCATAATAATATGACTAGTGACTTTCTTGACCTACCATCCAAGTGTTCTCGAAGTGTTCCATTGCTGACATATTCAGTGATAATAATCCTCTCATCTCTGAGCTCCAGAAATCCATAAAATCTAACAAGATTTAGATGTTCAATCTTTGACAATGCCTGGACTTCATTCTTGAATTCTGCCAACACTCGCAAATCCTACAAAAGATTTCGTATAAAGATTTTGAGCACAATCTAGCATACCTGTTAGTCTCAGAACTTTAGAGAGCATTGATTAAAACTGTGACTGAAGAATACAACCTATGCTCTTGTTCAGAGCAGGTCAAAGACTAATGTGTATAACAAAATTCAATACAAAGCAGTACCTTCTTAGCGCGCTTAATAGCAACAGGAAATCCATTCTTAAGCTTTCCCTTGTACACTGTCCCAAACCCACCTTCACCAATCTTGTGTACAGCAGAAAAATTTCCAGTCGCCTGGCAAATTTCATCAAACGAGAACTCGAATGTACCTAGCTGCTCCCTGGTAGCCATTGAAGTTCTATGGGAATTAGAGTATTGGGGTTTCAACAAAATTCCCCTCTTGCTTCCGGAAGGGTTATTACCTTTTGATGCTACAGATAAAAGGAGAAAGATGCCAAGTAAATTAGTTACAGCAAGAACTCCCTGATATCCTCAGCTACAAAAAGCTTGATGGAAATAACTTGGATTCATATCATTATTGATTTGCACCATAAAAGCATAAACACTAAAACTAAAATAGACCCCTCTCATTATATCAGAACAGGATCCATTTTCTGACTTAAATGTCACCATAAATCAGCCCTCAGACATGTTGATAAACAGTGAATCTTTATGACGATAATAAAATTACTTATGAGATTGGATTAGTAACTTACAGGAGACCTCCCTCTCTGGACTTTGACTTCTGTTGGTCTCAGAATTGGCTTTCTTCTGCCAAAAGACAAGTGTAGAGAAAACATCACTTAGCTTTTTCGTGACACTTTTGAAGGAAAAGCCAAACTTGTGATGATGCTTTCTAGGTCCAGCAGAGTAATCAATGATTAAGTGTTGTTGGAAACTCTGCCTTTGGCTTCTGTTTGTTCCCTTCATCTGGTTTCTGAGTTGACCATATCAAATTCTAAAACTCCATATTAATGTGTTACATGTTCTTAAAGTTGTCAGTGATGAAGGAGACTCTTTCAAACATTTGATGATTTTCTTATATTTTATTGATCACCATAAGCTAAAGGAAACTTCTTGGACTTGATTGAAAGCTAAAAATATTTGGACATGTTGCCCATTGGTTGATCAAACTGAGAATGACTCGGTCAGCAACACATTTTACAAAATTATCCATTTTCATTATTACTACTGCTATTTTAATATTATGGTATAAGGTTATCTTGGGATGGAAAGAATGACAAAGGATCTTGACTTTGGTACTGCCACAAAGGAAAAATAATATCACCAGACTAAACATTAGGTGTTTTACGTCACTTTTGCTTGGAGCTTTATTATCCATTTTATTCCATTTCTGTCAACTGTCTCCATTTGTTTAAACCCCAGCATCTATGCTTCCCTAGTTACTGCTTAGTTTTGCATCACATCAGCGCCACGCTCAAAGCAGTAACTACATGCCATAACTATTTAATTTTTAAAAATAGTGTTCATCCAACACTCCAAGGACCAATAGTGCTGTGAGAGGTCAACCATCATCTTCGTTGCTACTGTCATCAACATCGGTGGTTGCACTACTGCTTGAAGCTAATGGAATCACTGGTTGCTGACGAGCTATTGCAGACTCAACAGCAGCAACAGCCTCAGAGGAATAAAGCTCTGCAACACCTATCATTAAATTCATTTCTATGTATTCAGAATCCTCCCGGGTGAGTTCTTCTATATCATACTTTTTAGGATTTTCCTTTGCATCAACCTCCAGTTTTTTGTTTGCTTCTGATAACACTCCCAGGAAATTCTTGACCTTGTCTAGAACTTGGCTCTGGGAAGTTGAAGAGATCTCAGGCTTCTTGATAGTCGGATTAAGTTTGGAAATTTGTGACTGCAGATCACTCCCTCCGTTGCAGATCAAAAGTTTTGATTCGAAGGATGAGAAAGAGCTTTTGCTTCCCCCCTCCAAGTCCAACAGAGCATTGCTTGTGGACTTTATCTGAAGAGATTTCTCTTGGTATCAAACACAAGTAGTAGATAGGAACAATACTCTTAACCCGGGCCAAGTAAGACCAAAGCTGCAAGTTAAAGATCTTCTGCATGGAAATAATGGATTTAGTATTTTTAGGGGTTGGAGTGGAAGCATTTCAACAGATCAGATTGTATATGATAAATAAATACTTTAAAAAAGGAAAAACAAGCAGCTCACTTTAATCAAATCCCCCCTCAATGATACAAGTGAAACAGATACTTGCATGCTTCTTCAAAAGTTCTCTCAAATCTCCCCAAAGCCACATGGAACATAGTAATTGGTTTTTCTTCTTTTTTTGTTTAGACCATTCGAACAATGAGATTATTATTACCTTAGATAAATATGCACGATGCACACCAACTATTAAGAAAGTTTCTCACCTAACAAAGTGTTCATCATAGCATTGTTTTGTGCTACAATTATCAACTGTATTCATTCATATACTTCTTTCGAGATTCCACTTTGACAAACAATTGAGCAACACACTACATAAAGTATCCTTATCATGTGGAGCGGGAACATAAACAAATCTCAAGATATGATCCTGACGCTACCATGAGTCATCAATAAAATGTGTCATAATAGCTATGAACCCATTTTGTTTTAGTTTGAAGTCCACAAATCAGTTGTTACTGCAATTCTACTTGTGAGTTTCTCCGGCAACTTAAAAGTTTTTTATTTCAAAATGTCATTTTTGATTGTGTTCCTCTACACCATTTTGAATAACGGTTTGAGACTAGCAATAAACTTCCTAATTCCCACATGATCAACAATGGTCCGTGGATTCTCATGCAAAATGATGGCATGGACAAGTTCTCTACGTGAAACATCTTGATCAAAGTAATATCAATGGCAACCATCATCTCACCCCTAACCACCTTTGTTTCCAAGTTACTCGGACTATTGGGTCACCTAGGAGTATGATTCCAAGTTGATTTCATACGAACACCGCAATTCTTACAAACACCAAAGCGGGAACCATTAATCTTCACCGGTTTAAAATGTTTCCAAGCTTTAGAAGTAAATCTTCCTTTTTTAATTTCAATAACTTCATCAATAGCTTCATTTGCTAGTGAGGGCCTTTTGGCTCTCATTCTCAATAAGGACAGTACCAGAAGATGAACAAATTAGATTCTACTCCATAGTTTCTATAAAATAATTAGCAACCAACATGTTCTGCAGAAAATTAGTGTACTATAGAAACAAGAAGAACAAAAAGCGCACTCAAGACCAAGTGACCAACATGTTTGAACAACTAAATCAGCTTTTCAAATATCAATGTATTATGTATATGATATTTGACCATACAAACAAACAGTTTTTCAGTGAAAAACTAGGCTGGAATTATAATTGTCTCGAATTTTAAAAAAGACACCTTAACTGTACGGGTGTCCTATTACTCCACAAAAGTATTGAATATTGTTGTAAAAGGGCCATGTTGACCCATTTTCTCACCTGATTTGTGAACACGCACGTGAAGGTTTGTTTTTGCTGATAAAACCAATTAAAAAGTGCCACATTTCGCTTGTTTTCTTTATTAATTATTTACTTGCTTTAAATCATGTTCTTCCCCAAAACATTACTGTTTCAAACTCGGCATTACCATTTTCAAGCTCTTCTTTATAATCATCTCCATTAACAACTTCCTTAAAGTCCCAATTCAGCAATCAATTCTCAAATTCCTTCTATTTCGAAACCCTAATTTTGACTGAACAAACTCAAACCCAGCAAAAATTGTTCACACCCAAGTGAGAAAATACTAAAACAAATTCAACCCAAAAACAGAGAAAGACAAAAAACAAAGCAAAACCCAATTACAACATCAAGAAAGAGAAACAAAAAGAGAAAAAAATTCACAGAAAAAGATAATTATATACTGAAAGCCAGAAGAAGACCTGATTAGCGGAAAGAACAGGATAAATAGAGATTGAAGGAAAGGATTTTATATTAATAAATAAATAAAACGTGTGTGAAAATGTCAAATTTGACGGGGAAGAGAAATTAATTTAGGAACATTTTTTAGGTTTAATGGAAATATAGATATAGCTTGTGTGTATCAGACGTGAGCATCACTTTTTGAAACAAATCGGGTCGGATTGAAATTAGCGTGGGCCTCACGCACGTCTTACCAGGTGAGGAAATGGCCCTATATGGCCCCTTATACAACAATATTCAATACTTTTGTGGGGTAGTAGTATGCCCACAAAGTTAAGTATCTTTTTGAAAAGTCGACACAACTTCAATGATTCTTTTCTCTAAATATGACAAACAATGTTTCATCCATCACTTTGCTTCATCAGTTGTAATTTGACATGTTACTTTCTCAGGTCTCAAATGAAAATTAGAGTTCAAAGAGAAACAGACAAAGCATATAATTACAAATAATAAATCAAAGTCTAGTACAAAACAAATCCTACTTTGTCAATTTCAAAATTCACCAAGACGAATTGATTAGTACGAAATTATAGTCAAGCTATGCCTGTTTCTGTTAATTTATAGGAAACCCATATCAAGAATTAGACATAAAAGCCTTATAAAGTTGAATTTGTAGAAAAGCAACCCAAATAAAAAAAATCTGGAGTTAAGACTATTACCAGAATGGAGAGAATAACAGTGTGAAGAGATGGAGAGTCGCCGGTGCCCCCATGCCGTGCCGTGCCGTAATGCCGTCAAGAGTGAAGTGAAGAACTAGAGGCGAGAATAATACTTCCGTAGGCTTATTAAGGGATCATTTGGTATAAAGATTAATAGAGCTGTCAATATGGGCTGACCCATCTCATTCAGGTTAATTCATATAGGCTTTGAAATTTTACAAGTCAGATCGGGCTAGTTCATTTTTTGTGTGAATCAGAAAATAGCCGGTTCAGCCCACAAGTATATAGGCTACGGGCTTTGCTGGACCAGCCTTCTTTTCTTAAAAGTATATCTTTTATAATTTTTTTAATTAAATTATAATTTTAAAATATTATCATAAATATCGACAAGACAATATTGCATGGAGTTAGTGTTACTACTTGTTAATCAAATCCACAAATAAAATTATTTTTATAATATTTATTAAGTTTGATTTCAAGTAAAAACATAAATAGCTAAATAGAAATATTAACATAATTGTTTACCAATCAATATATATATATATATAAAGCTGGAAAAAAAAGAGCTGATGTGGCATGCTTCATTGGCCTCTATTACTATTTATTTATTTTCTTTAAAAAAATTCTTTTATTTTTTGTTCAAAAAAACTTTTTAAACATTTACTCTCTGTCCTTATTATTAACAGTTACTCTCTTTCCTTACTATTAGCATTTTTACATTTACTTTTACTATCAAAATAAATTATGTAATGGCTAAGAACATAGTGGTGCATTTAGTATAATTATAACACAGTAATTTCTCCAATTAAATTTAGGACGTTTTCCTAATCCACATAACTGATTATCTACAAATTAGCACTAATTAGAAAAGTTTAATTTTTTTTAGTAATTGCAACATTAATGATTATATTTAATTTTTAATAGCTATTTAAACTCTGTTAATCCTCACTATTTTCCTAAGCATATTCTCTCTACAACTAATTAAATTCCTTCCAAGGCTTAAAGGTACATATTCATTCTCTATCTCATCAACAACTTTCCTCTTTCATTTCACATATGTAATCAGCTGCTAGGCTCCTTGATCTCTCTTCCTTTTTTAGATTATCTCTAACTACAGATGCCAAATTGTGGAGTGGTATTCGGCTAAAAGTTTATAGTTATACTATGTTATTGGCAAATAATAACTTATTGCTTTATATTCTATGCATAATTGTATTGTTAGATTATTATTTTGAGTGTTTTGAGCTTATTATGAATTTTATGTGTGTAGA
>JAJOOE010060530.1:0-14646 GCA_036250405.1 Solanum raphanifolium | reverse complement strand
GAAATCCCAGAGACACACCTAACCTTTACTAAGGTCCTATTACCCCCCCGAACTTAATTTATCTATAATATTCTACCCCTTTTCGGCCTACGTGGCACTATCCTTGAAAAATTTGTCAACGTGCACTGGGCCCACAAGATAGTGCCACGTAGGCCAAAAAGGGGTAGAATATTACATATAAAATAACTTCGGGGGGGTAATAGGACCTTAGTAAAGGTTAGGTGTGTCCCTGGGATTTCGGGCATAGGCTGGGGGGGTACTTATGCATTATCCCAAAATTATATACCGAAGGAACTACTTAAAACCTACCATCAAACATTAGGGATCATTTGTTCATTTTCCCTTTCCACAACTTCCTAAAGCACAACATCTGATGGATAACAAGGGGTTGTCAAGATACTTTTAACTGGCTTAAGTCAATTGGTTCCAACACTGGAAACCCTATGACGGGTACCAGACACTGGATGGAAATAAAAGATGTAGTTGCTCTCAACTACTTAATCCGCGTGCTAGATTTGATCATCCGCAGTGTATTCATACAAACTACTTCTACCATGTAGATTTGCAGTAGATAACTACACTTCTTCAGTAGAACTTGGTAGTGATAGAGAAAGTATTTGAGAGTCTACATCCCAATGGAAGAACAGTTGCTTACCACTAGAGCTACATTCGAATAGTCCTGGAAAGGCATAATACATAAAGAGGACCTTTAACTTGACATCAATTCACAACTATGACCTTAAACTTTGCAAGTGCACAAGTAGGCACTTCAACTATCCAAAAATTTAACAATTAAACACTCTAATCCTACATGGCAAAGTGCGTGAAACACACTTCAATTAGGCGCGTCAGTGGTAAAAATAAAGGCCCCCAACAGTAAAAAAAAACGCTTAAATGACACTTCTACCCTTAATGAATCTCTTTCATATATATATATATATATATATATATATATATATCCCTTTTTTAAATCAAAATCTCACTTTACTCTCTTCTTTCGTAATTTCTGCAACAGCTTTTGCCATTTTCCTCTCTTTCTTCACAATTTCTTGAACAATTTTACCTTTGATTCGAAGGATGAAAGAGGAAAACGTTGTTCTCTATTCTAAGCATAGGGTCAAAGTTGTTAATTGATATTTATTTTGTTTTTATTTTCTGTTTTTTAATTGAAAAATCCACGTGTATTTATTTTAATTAGTTGGCATCCACGTAGAAGCATTTGTATATCACGCACTTTGCCTGGGATATACGAGTGTTTAACTGTTTAAATTTGTGATAGTTAAAGTGCCTACTTGTGCACTGACAAAGTTCAGGGTCATAGTTGTGAATTGATGCCAAGTTAAAGGTCCTCTTTATGTATTAGGCCTTTTATTTTTATTTTCAGTTTTTTAATTGAAAAATCCACGTGTATTTATTTTAATTAGTTGGCAGCCACGTAGAAGCATTTGTATATCACGCACTTTGCCTGGGATATACGAATGTTTAATTGTTTAAATTTGTGATAGTTAAAGTGCCTACTTGTGCACTGGCAAAGTTTAGGGTCATAGTTGTGAATTGATGCCAAGTTAAAGGTCCTCTTTATGTATTATGCCTCCTGGAAATAGTTCCCCTTTGGACCGCTTGTGCTTTCTGATGTGAGGCGACTTACTGATGGTTCCATGACTTCTTTCCTTCACCTGTTTTGGCACAACTTTCTTGCTTCGCGCACATTCATCTGCAAATGGTTTTTGAAAGGTATTCGTCAGCAAAGGCAAAGCTGTGAATTCATTTCATTGTGAAACTAGGTATTCTGATCCAAAAGAGCCGAGACTCACAGATTCCAAAGTTCTTTCGAGAATCTCTCTCACCACAAGAATCTAGTTATGTACAAACAGAGGAAATATGTGCCGCTTGTATGCACTTTTGCTCTCCAATTAAAGCATTTATTATATACCAAATTAATCTTTTTATCATTGTTAGGTAATATGTATTCTCACTTCCATTTTTAATTGCTATAGTTAATTAATTTAATTTGATGATGTAAACATCAAATACAAATAAAAACTTTCTTATAAAAAAGAAATTTGCATAAATACTATATGGTAAATATAAAACATGAGAGTGATAGTGTCCAAACGATAAGAACTTATCTGCATTCAATATTTAAAATTATACCGTCCAAATAAAAAGACAGAAAAAAAAGAAAACAAAAAGTAGTGGGAAAAAGGGGGAAAATAACTCGATAAAAATAGTGGAATATGTCGAAAAATTACAATTATTAATTGGTCCAAATTTCACACTTTTATGTTTTTATTTTCTTTTAATTAATACTTTCACATTATCTACGTGGATCTTCTTTAGCCACTAATATTAACTTTAAGTTTTCACGTTTGGAAAGCTTTTCAAGAACCTTTTTTTTTGGGGCAATTTAAGGAAAAAAATAATTAACAAATGTATTGTGTTTAAGTTATCGCAGTATTTTGTAATTGTCATTGCTTTCATATCAGCTGCTTTGTTTACACAAGTACACAACCTTGCCCGAGCCTCCCAGCTCTCTTCATTCAATGCCTGACTGTAACATCTGGCAATTTGAAATAACTATGAAGAAGCTGGAAATTGGAAATAGTCATTTTTGGAAAGAATTCAAAATCTGGAAATTTGGTTAAGTATGGGAAAAAAATGAGGTTTTGGTCAACTTTGAGCAGTCATAACACATTGCTCAGGATGAGTTAGGTATATTTCAAGTTATGTTTGGAAAGCCCTTGGAACGATCTTTCCAACGCCACCGAGTTTCTCAATTTCGAGTTCGTATGAGTGAGTTATGCCCTTTGGAAGTTGGGCTGTTGGCACAGGTTGTAAGGTTATTTTGGTCTTTTCCCTAACCATTTCTTTTGGTTATATTAAGGGTTTAGGCTGATTTTAAATCAGTTTTCCCTTTTAAAAGTGAGAGTTAGGGTTCTTGAGAGAAAATGAGAGAAAAGGAGAAAGAGAAGAAGAAGCAAGGATTCGTCAACATCGTCGTGGTTTTCGTCGGGGGTGATCCCTATTAAGGTATGTGAGATCTGTCACGCCCCGAGCCTACACCCTGGGTGGGACTGGCACTCGGAGACCATCGCTGGCCCCAAGTGAATCTTGGCCTGGCTTTCTTAACTCAGCGGAACTTAACTCAACAGCACAACTTAATGCAATGAAAGGTTATAAACAACCAACTGATAAACACTGGCCAAAAAGGCAACTCGAGTCTCAAAATAGAATAGTAATATATATATATATATATACATAGATGAGAGACTCAAAACTAACTGACTGACTGTCTATGAAACCTCTAAAATACTGAGATGGATGTTGGGACAGGCCCCGCAACATCCTAATAAAACAAAACTAAGAGAACAACATAATCGAGTCCTCCGGAACACAAGGAGGCTCACCACTGACTCTGAAGTGATCAGCTGGATCAACGTCGTGCTGGATGCTGATCCTGGGTACTTGCGTCTGCATCATAATAAGATGCAGGCCAACTGCCGTCAGTACATGGAATGTATGAGTATGCGAGCTGGAAAGCTAAGCAACATGGCTAGAAAGAAATCTGGATGAAACTGAATAACTTACCTGGCTCAACCCAACTCAACTTGACTGACTTCTTTTCAATATAAGACAATTTAAAGCAGATGCAATATAACGAAAAGTCGTTTAAAACATGCTATAAACTCTGTGTGTATACAAAGATACAATAAGCCTGAGATGTATGTAGAAATACAAATGAACTTATGCATATAAAATACCATAATTACTGTGTATGAAAATACAATAACTGATGTGGGAGTTTCTCTAACCGACAACCATCACATAGAGCTATAGTGATGATACAGCGATCGACCTCACGCTGCCAGAGCATCATATTCTCGGCCAAAGGTATAGGACCTGAACTGCCTAATGGATCCACTAGTCTAATCTGAAAAGGATTCATCTAAAAAGTATGATCCTTTTTCTACCCATGGTGACTAACATGGTTCTATGGGGGCTGTGGGTTCTTTGAACGCTCCCTCAATTCGGTGCTCGATACTACTCCCAAAAATGTACTGGCTCTTATTATTTTTAAAACATATGTCTTCCTGTTGATTGAGATAATTACTCAAAACTAGCCCGAAGGCTCTTTTGGAAAATCTCAGTTTCCTCTCTTTCTTTATGAAAACTAGCCCTAAGGCTCTTTTGGAAATCTCAGTTTCCGATCTTGTTTAAATGTAAAAACATTCCTTTAAAACTTCTTTGGGAATACATAGTTCCCTAATAACTTCGAGAAATGGACTCAACTTTAAACTCTTGACTTAACTTGAAACTCTAGACTCTTTACTCTTTACTCTTTACTCTTTACTTGACTTGCAACTTGAGCCTTAGAATGAAGTGAAAACGTTCAATAAAGACTCTTGAACAACTTTAAAGACTTGCTTGAACTCACTTCCTAACTTTGCTTGACTTGACTCTAACTTCTCTTTAACTTGATACTAACTCGCCTTGAATTGGATTATGGATTCAAGGTATATAATCACATGTTATGGATGAGTTCTTGACATTTAAACGCAACTTGAAGTGTTGGAAACAACTTGGAAACATAGGTACAATATCATGGAACATGCATGAGAAAGTTGGGAATGAAAGGGAACACTTGGTGTCCTTGGCGCTCTGCAAGGCGCGGAGCGCCATCCCTCGAAGCTGAGCAGGGTCTGCTGGCGCTCTGCTAGGCGCGGCGCCCCAAGGGGTGAAGTTCAGAACACTTCTTGGGGCGCTCTGCAAGGCGCGACGCGCCACCCCTTTTCCCCCCGAAAATTCGACTTTTCTCCTTCTTTTCTCCAACTCTAAACCTCCTAAACATTAAGGTTTCCAGCCCCAACACTTAGGATCATCAATCTCCTCAACACACAATAGAATACAACTCAAAAACCAACCGGAAACATGTCCCAAATCACAAGGGACTTCAACAACAAAATCAACAACACAACTAACAACTCCAAACAATACAACTATCAACTTCAACAAACATAATCAATCTTTTCTCAATAATAAAATGAGTTTGGCGTGTGGGGGAAAGAACCAACCAACACTATGAACTCACATACCTCAATAGGGATCACCCCCGACGATTTCCACGACGGAAACTTGCTTGATCTCCTCTTCTCCTTCTCCTTCTCTTCTTCTCTTCTTCACTCAAGAACCCTAACTCTTACTCTTTTAAAATGGGAACAAAAATGATCCACAATCAGCCTAACACATTAATATAACCTCAAAAGAAAAAGCTAGGGAAAAGACCAAAATGCCCTTAAAAATTTTCGAACGGATTCCCTGTCAACTGCCCAACTTTCAAAGGGCATATCTCACTCATACGAACTTGGAATCGAGCAAACTCGGTGGCGTTGGAAATATCATTCCACGAGCTTCACAAACATAACTGGAACTACTCCTAACTTATCCTTATCTGGGAGTTATGACTGCTCAAAGTTGGCCAAAAACTCACTTTTCCACATTTAGCCAAATTTTCCAGATTTTCAAAATTCTTTCCAAAAATGACTATTTCCGATTCTAAGCCTCTTCCAAGCTATTTCAAATTGTTGGATGTTACAAGATCATAGTGTTGGGTTGGTTCTTTCCCCCACAAGCCAAACTCGTTTTAATTTCAAGAAAAAGATTGGTTGTGTTTGTTGAAGTTTGTGGTTGTGTTTGTTGAAGTTGTTGGTTGTGTTGTTGAAGTTCCTTGTTGTCTTGGTACATGTTTCCGGTTGCGATTTCGAGTTGAATCTAGTGTATGTTGAGGGGTTTTATGATTCTAAGTGTTTGGGGCTGGAACCTTTGAGGTTAAGGTGGTTTAGAGTTGGAAAAAGGAAGGAGAAAAGTCGAGTTTTTGGGGAAAAAGGTTGGGGCGTCGCGCCAGCTAGCGCGCCCCAACAGGGGTTTTGAGATACCACCCTTGGGGCGGCCCTAGCAGAGCCCCCACCAGGCCCCTCTGAGGTCTGAAGGCTGGCGCCCCACGCCTCTCAGAGCGCCAAGGACGCGAAGTCTTCCCATTCATTCCCCACTTTTTCATGCATGTTCCTTGGTAATGTACCTATGTTTTATAGTTGTTTTCAACACTCTAAGGTACATCTAGACATCCCGAACTCATCCATAAACATGAGATTATTACCCTTGAATTCATAAACCAATTCGAGGAAAGTTCGGATCAAAGTCAAGGGAAGTTAGAGTCAAGTCTAGAAGTTAAGAAGCAAGTCTTCAAAGTTTTTCAAGAGTCTTTGTTGAACGTTTTAACTTCATTTTAAGGCTCAAGTTTCAAGTTAAGTAAAGAGTTTAGAATTTCAAGTTAAGTAAAGAGTTTAGAATTTCAAGTTAAGTAAAGAGTATAGCGTTTCAAGTTAAGCCAAGAGTATAAAGTTGAGTTCATTTCTCAAAAGTTATTAGGGAACTATGTATTCCCAAAGAAGATTTAAAGAAATGTTTTCACATTTAAACAAGATTGGGAACTGAGATTTCCAAAGAGCCTTCGGGCTAGTTTTCCAGAAAAGAGTAATTGCTTTCTAAATGAAGCAAGAGAGGAAACTGAGATTTCCAAGATAGCCTTTGAGCTAAGTTTTTGAGTAATTATCTCAAATCAGTAGGAAGACATATGTTTTAAAAACATAAGAGCCAGTACATTTTTGGGAGTAGTACCAAGCACCGAATTGGGGGAGTGTTCAAAGAACCCACAGCCCCCATAGAACCATGTAGCCATCATAGGTAGAAGAGGTTCATACTTTTTAGATGAATCCTTTTCAAATTAGACTAGTGGATCCATTAGGCAGTTCAGGTCCTATACCTTTGGCCGGGTATAGGATGCTCTGGCAGTGTGAGGTTGATCGTTGTATCATCACTATAGCTCTTATGTGATGGTTGTTGGTTAGAGAAACTCCCACAGCAATTATTGTATTTTTATATACATAAGTTCATTTGTATTTCTACATACATCTCAGGCTTATTGTATCTTTGTATACACACAGAGTTTATAGCAAGTTTTAAACAGCTTTTCTTTATATTGCACTTGTTTTAAATTGCATTATATTGAAATGAGTCAGTCAGGTTGAGTTGAGTTGAGCCAGGTAAATTATTCAGTTTCTTCCAGATTTCCTCCTAGCTTATGTTGCTTAGCTTTCCATCTCGCATACTCGTACATTCAATGTACTGATGCCAGTTGGCCTGTACCTTATGACGATGCAGACATAGGTACCCAGGATCAGCATCCAGCACGCCGTTGATTCAGCTGAGCACTCCAGAGTCAGTGTGAGCCTCTTTGCATTCCAGAGGACTCAGTTATTTTGTTTGCTTAAGTTTTGCTTTATTAGGATGTTGCGGGGTCTGTCCCAACATCCATCTCAGTGTTATAGAGGCTTCATAGAAAATCAGTCAGTTAGTTTTGAATCTCTCATCTATGTACATATATAAATATTCTATTTTGAGACTCGAGTTGCCTTTTTTGCCAGATTTTATCAGTTGGGTTGTTTTATGACCTTTCATTGCATTGAGTTATTCTGTTAAGAGGTTTCCGCTGAGTTAAGAAAGTCAGGCCAAGGGTTCCCTTGGGGCCATCAATGGTCTCCAAGTGTCGGTCCCGCCCAGGGTGTAGGCTCGGGGCGTGACACTGACAACTTTCTCCATGTAGCGCACACACGTCTATTTTTGACATTCAGATAAAAGATGACGGTTGCAAAGCTAGGGGTGAGGTGGTGCTTGTCATGGTAAGAGAGCTCTCACCTTAACGGAAGAATTGTCCTTTTCCTTTTTTCATACCTACTGATATATAGCTTTTGAGACAATGATCCTTCAAAAATATTCTCACTATCTCTACATGGAAATTAAGAATAAGGTTATTTGTATACACTCCATTTTTCAACTTTTGTGGACCTCATTATAAGATTTCACTAAATACATTATAATATTAAAAAGAAGAATATTTTTAAAAATCGTAAACTTCAAACTCTAGATAGCTTCGGAATAAAAAAAAGTGTGAAACCTTTTTTTAAAAGTCCTGCAAAGTAGGACTCTACACCTATCGACCACAAAAAAGAAGTCAAAATCCAATTTGTTCAAGTAAGTCATTAGTTGTTACACCTCATCGATAACGTCACATATTTTTCACTCAAAATCCTATAAATATGGATCATAACATAAGCACTTTTGTATCATCCATATTTTTCTACATTCTTTCAATTATAATACTTTATACGATATATACACTACAAAAATATTTTTATTTTCAAACGAAAAAAATCGACTGAAAGAAAATGTCAAAATCATATGAAAATGAACATCCAATTAAGGCATTTGGATGGGCAACTAGAGACACTTCTGGAGTTCTTTCTCCTTTCAATTTTTCAAGAAGGTACAAATTATTATTTTTAATTTTGATGATGTGTTTTTCATTTCTATCGGAAACAAACTCTCTATGAGGTAAGGTAGGGTAATATAAATAGTTTTTAGCAACAATAAATATGTCCATTAACAAAGAGTGTTTTAGTTATTTGTTATTGGATTCAATGTCGTTATAGGCTCTGACAACATTTACAAAGAGTGCCAAAATGTAATTGTCACTCACAACTGCCTCTAAAAGATCATTTTTTTGCTAGTGACACTAGGTTTCTCGGACCCCACCTGTATGATTATACTGAATTTGTTGTTGTTGTTCTTTTATTGTAAATTTGATGATTATGATAATTTTGTGTTAATGGTTACAGGGTGACAGGTGAAAAAGATGTGCACTTTAAAGTTATGTATTGTGGAATTTGTCATTCTGATCTTCATCAACTCAAGAATGAATGGGGAAATAGCAAGTACCCTATGGTGCTTGGGTAAATTAATTTGTTCTTGTCTATTTTCTTTTACTTTTGGTTTAAAAAATCAATTTTTTTTTAATTGCTAGATCCAAAAATATTAACCAGAATTTTCACTAACGAGATTCAAAAATATTAAGGCACAAAGAAGCTAACAGGATTCAACATTCACTATATATATATATATACACATGAGTAATTTTTCGGCGAAGAACATTTACTAGCTAGTTTTCTTGTTCTCTGTATCTTTTCAATTTTTCACATTATATTTTGGACTCGATGAGCCTAGAATGCACATTGCCCATTGGTGTTGTTGGTCTTGGAGGGCTCGGACATATGGCTGTTAAGTTCGCTAAGGCATTCGGAACCAAAGTGACTGTCATTAGTACATCTGCTAATAGGAAGCAAGAAGCAATTGAGCGTTTGGGCGCAGATTCTTTCTTGATTAGTCGCGATCCTGAGCAGATGAAGGTGAATATAATAACTCGTTATCATTGAACACTGTGATCATCTTATCTGAAAGTTTAAACTGTTTGAGAGAGCACCCTTTATTTAATTAATTGCGTCTTCAACACATTGCTTCCTAATTCTTTCACGAGTCAAGCACGTGATTTTTTTTTTTTTTGACAATGGTGGTGTTGAGGTTTGTGAACTCACGACCTCCGCCTACTCTGATTCCGTGTTGAAGTGTGTGACAATCTTATCTAAAAGCTTAAGTTATTATGCCAGTTTAACAATTTAAACATGAGAATGGGGGCTAACCTTTTGTTTATTTGTATTATTTATTATATACGAACAGGCTGCAATGAACACATTGGATGGGATTATCGACATTGTTTCTGCGGTGCACCCTATTTCTTCCATTGCTTATGTTGATGAAATCTCATGGTAAGCTTGTTATGGTTGGTGCACCAGAAAAACCGGTGGAGTTGCCCGTCTTTCCACTACTTATGGATAAGCATCGGACAATAATTTCTTATGCACGATTTCAATAATAAAGTTTAGATTAAAGTATATATAATGTGGCTAATAGAAAAAATGTTGTCTCAATTTTTTTGGAGTAGTTATATTGGAAGAAGAGGGAGGCACTGGAGTAGATGGAGAAATTTATGTTTACCTGAGGTAGAGGGTGGACTAGGTTTTAGACAAATGAAGGATATATCCATGGCTCTTTTTTGCAAGTTATAGTGGAATTTTAGAACTAAAAGATCTATTTGGAGTGATTACATGAAGAATAAATACTGCAAGAAGAATAATCCTTATGTAGTAATGTGGAAGATTGGGGGAGGACGATCACAAGTCTGGAAGAAAATGTTACAGGCTAGAGAACTAGTAGAACATCAGATCTTGTGGCACATAAGGAGAGGATCTTCGTCACTATGGCATGATAATTGTACAGGGCTGGGAGATCTTTATACAATCACAGGGGAAGATTTTGAGTGGGATAACAGATATGAGAATATAGAAGATATTACCAATGGGGGTGAATGGAATGAGGAAGTTGTTAGGGAGATACTTCCAACTGAACTGGCAGAGCATATTATATGTAACATTAAACCACCTCGAGGGAGAAAAGAGAATGATAAACCATGCTGGATGTTAGAAACAAAGGGAATTTTTTCAGTCAAGTCAGCCTGGAATTACATTAGACAAAAAGAAGAGCCTAATCGAATATATAAAAGGATATGGATCAAGGGTATACCTTTCAAAATAGCCTTTCTAATGTGGAGACTTTGGAAGTTTATGATACCAGTGGATGACAGAGTAAGGAGATGGAGCATTGCAGGCCCATCCAGGTGTTGGTGTTGTGTACAACCTGATCAAAAGACACTGTCACATGTGTTCTGGAGATCAGATATTGCTAACAGGACATGGTCCTACTTTTCCTCTTTTGCAGGTATCAATATAGAAGGAATATCTTAAGGGAAAGCATCATGATATGGTGGGGAGCACAATGCAGGACTGATATAAAATCGTATTATAAAGCATTACCAGGCTTTATTATATGGGAATTATGGAGAAGAAGGAACAAGAACAAACATGAAGGGAAGGGCATATCACTACCAAGAATCATTCATAATGTTACCAGAAACATGTATATTTTGATTAAGGTAAGAAGCCCCCATATGAATGTACCAGGAAGGTGGGCAGATATGCTAGAGGAATTGGAGAAGAATAGGACAATCTTGAAGACCATAATGGTTAAGTGGGAATACCCTCCTGAGGGTTGGGTTAAATACAATACGGATAGAGCGTCTAGAGGAAATCCAGGAGTAAGTTCCTATGCTTTCTGTTTAAGGAATGATAGAGGGGATATCTTCTATGCAGAAGAAGCAACTATCGAGAGTACTACAAGTACAGTGGCAGAAGTTAAAGCGGTCCTAGAAGCAAGCAAACACTGTAAGCAGCAAAAACATAGCCAAGTCATCATGCAAACAGACTCGATGCTAATGAACAAAGTGCTAACAGGAGAGTGGGCAATACTATGGAACATAGCAGATACAGTTGAGGAAATAAAAGCATGTCTTGAAGGAAAACAACTAAATTTCCAACATATAATGAGGGAAGGGAATCAATTAGCGGATTACTTAGCAAATAAGGCCATTGCAGAAGGTAATTGCATATACACAAGTTTTCAAAGCATGGATATAAGAGGGAGGAGAATAATTAACAGTGACAAATTAAACACCCCATATTTGAGAGTATCACCATAGATGGGAGAATGGGGAAGGGAAGGCTACAACAACACATATACAACATTTGCACTGAAAGAAGGAAACGACAAAAATGTGAAATGTTTTATAGTCGAGGATATTCCAGCCAGCAAAACGGAATCGGCAAAAAGTGGGATCTAAGGGAAGATGGGAAATGTAAACCTGGAAGACATCTTAAACATTGTCCAGAGGACGCGGATTGAAGCTGCAATTCAATCAAGCACCACCTGCAAATCAGACGGTATAAGACAGGAAACATGGATAAAAGAAGAATTGGAAACTGTTTGGAAAACAAACCTTGGCATAAGAGGTCGTCCGTCAGTTTGGATCCATACAGGGGGAATCATACCCATCATGAGGGAACACAACTACATGAGGGAACACAACTACGAAAGCAAAAGAGAGCGAGATGAAAAGTATTCTTACTATTGTAGCTGAGAGCAAGAATGCAATCCAAAGGGGAAGATGTTAGAACAAGGAGTTCGAAAGCAAAAGAGAGTGAGATGAAAAGTATTCTTACTATTGTAGCTGAGAGCAAGAATGCAATCCAAAGCAGGAGGAGTCGCAAATGGTGGTTCAACCACGACGGGAGCGTTGCAGTTGGGCGGAATCGAGGAGATGATGAAAATGGCAATTAGGAAACCTAAGCTAATGGAAAGTGATGAGTTGGGAGAAGTACAAGGACAATGTCCGTAATAGGCCCTTTTCTTTACTACTTGCTTTATTAATTCTCTGTCTGTTTGGACTTGGGAATTAGGCCCAATGATGTAACTCTTTTTTTATATCAATGAAACTGAAAAGTTAACCCAAAAAAAAAATGTGGCTCTTCCCGCACATAGTGAGCTTAGTGCATCAGACAGTCTTTACTAAAGTTTGTATATATAATGATGTGAAAAACAGAAAGGAAGCTACTGGCTGGAAGTTGCATAAAAGGGATGAAAGAGACTCAAGAAATGTTGGATTTCGCGGCAAAGCATAACATAACACCAGATATTGAAGTTGTGCCAATGGACTATGTGAACACAGCATTGGAACATCTTCTGAAATCGGATGTGAAATATCGTTTCGTGCTCGACATTGGCAATACATTGAACAAGAAATGAGGATAGGGAGGGGTTTAATTATATAGCAGTGTTTCTTTGCTAATTAGATTACATTAATTTCAGAGATGATTAATAAAATGTGTTTCTTGCACTTATTAAGATAGAATAAGAATGTAATGTTTTACAGTAGATATCAATGGAGACTATGCAACTTCAGTAGAACTTGATGGTTGGGGAGAAATTAGAGTATAGCTGGCATCAAGCTTCTCCAAGTTTTCTAAATCACCTATCTCTTCTGGCAAGCTTTCAAGTTTTGAGCACCTCGACACATCTAACTTCACCAAATCTTTTGACTTACAAATGCTGTTTGGAAGAGATACAAGGTTTTTCAGTCCATTCAAATGATCAAAGAAAGAAAATGGCAGTTGCCTTATTCCGAGGAATTCTGGAAATTTCTTTAAACTACTGCAGCAATCTAGATTCAAATATTCAAGAGATTCCACATTAACATATGGAAACCTCTCAAGGCTTTCACACTGATACAAATTTAAATGGATGAGTTTTTTGCAATACTTGAGGGAAGGATGAACTTCTTCAAGACTGGTACATTGCGTTAGATTCAAATACTCCAAATTTGGCATCCCCTCGAAATTTGGTGTTCTCTTCAGGCTTTCGGAGTGACTTAGATCGATCCTTCGTAGAGACAGAAATTGCTGCAATTCAAAACAGAGAAAGAATGATGAAAAATGAGAAAAGTAGTAAACGACATGTTTATATTATAACTCAACGTGTGAAATGAGAAATTGTTTATTTTACTTTATATGGAAATTACATGCTCAGAAACTAGATAAAAATCATGTTTTATTATTATAAATAAAAGGTAAAATATGTAAAAGAAGACCTTAATCTTAGCATGTTTTATTTGTTGAAAAATTATGATTATCTGTTCTCATTTACCCCCTGGACGTTGATGTAGAAAAAAGTGTGAAACACCGTACCTTTTTAGGCGCGTGAGTGTAAAGAAAAATAGAAAACAATGGCCGATGAAAAAAGTTGTGCCAACAGAATTCTTTTTGTTTCTTCTTTAGATGCAGAGGTTGGAAATGCAATTTATTTTATTTAAACACAAGAATAATAATTCTAGGACGATTAAAAATAGAAAGTATCTGAAATAGAATGGTACCTTTGTTTCCTTCCATATGAACTGTATTGGAGATCAAGATGAACAAGCCTTCTGGGATTAAAATTTTCTGGCAATAACTTCCAAGGATAATGATGCCAGACAAAGCAACACAAGTTGTTGGGCAGGTACTCAATAGAGCCATCTTCTAAAGCAACATCTTCCATAAATAATGTAATGAACTGTATGCGTAATATCCTAAGCTTTTGCATATTTTTCATTGCCTCTTTGCTAAAGCTTAGGGTTTTAGATGTACATAACCAGATTACTTCCATTGCCCTTGTCCCCTATAAAAAGATCATGAATCAACAAATCATGTACAATCCACTTATCAATATCATTGTTTTCTTACAAATTTTTTTCATGTTTAATATTATTTAGGCATAATACATATGACCCTTAAACTTGGTTTCAAATTTTAACTTTGACCTTTAACTTTGTAAGTGCACAAATAGGCACTTTAACTATCCAAAACTTAAACAAAAAAACACTCGGATCCTACCTGGCAAAATGCGTGAAATACACTCAAATTAGGCGCGTTAGATGTAAAAATTCAGGGGGTCAACAGTAAAAAAAGCATTGAAAGGACAATTAAACCCTTTTTATATTTTTTTCAACAATTTTCCCCTCTTTTTTGCATTATTTGTTGTTTACTGCAAAATGCAAGTGACATTTAATAAAAAAATTTGTTATTACGAAAAAAAATTATAATGAAGTTTTTTTTTGGCAAGAAGGAAAAAGGAACACGTGTAGTACTAAATTTTTTTTTTGAGATTCAATCAATTTTTTTTGTCTTTGAAATATTTCTAGCTGTTAATTACTGTAATTTATAGTACTTTCTAAGAAATTTTCAAATAATATATATTATTTCATTTGTCCGA
>JAJOOE010060529.1:0-19196 GCA_036250405.1 Solanum raphanifolium | reverse complement strand
TGCTCCCTTAGTCCCGATTTCCCCCTTTGATTATACTTATTGCTTATGGTCATTTTAATTGCTTCCGCGACCGAGGATGTGTAATGATACGCTATGAGGCTTGTTTGGGGTTCCTTCGGGTTCCCATTCGCCGGTCACGTCTAGGCCCTAGGCTTGGGTCGTGACACCTATTCAGATGTTACCTAAATGTACATAACCCATACTCGAGAAAGTAAGAGAATCATAAGTAGCATTAATCTCAACAGGGTTGAACATAGAGAGGTCTACCCGACAATCCACCAGAATTCGTGAGATGAGCAGTCCATATGGTATACTTGCATATGCATTAGAGTCTTCATACTTTTCCATGATATACTATTTGAACCAAACCGCCAAGTTAATGCAGTATTTCTTTAGCAAGCAGTATAGTACAAACATATCTCAAGTAAAGATGCTACTCAAAAAGCCTTTCGTGGGAATAAGAGTAGTGGCAATGATGTGCACAAGAATACAATGCTCGAATCACAGATAAGATTCCTAAATCATATAACTCAGCACCGGGTTAAGCCACGGCTATCTTAGGACCTTCTAGCGATACCTCAAAATCATTAGGCCATATGCCATTCATGTAAGAAATCACACCAGAGAATTTAGTACCAAAAACATCCTCGAACAAAAGATCATTAACAATAATATGACTACCCATTATAAGAGCTTCTAACTCACCATTCTCATTAGAGACACAAAGATTTGCGTAGAACAAATGAACAACCTCTTGAAAGAAATCAAGACCACAAATACTAAACAACATAGATAGTTTTTGATCTTTGAGAAACGAACTTACCGGATAGTGAGAATTCCTTAACTGACTTAGATTTATCACCCTACCAGGAACAATGGGTCGAGACTTGAAGCTATCATACATGTTCTTCTGTTCAACTCCCCAAAACCTTTGCATGTCTTCTGGAGAAAGAAATCCATATGCGCTCGATCGAGGTTTCTTCTGATCCTTCTTTTTGACAGATGAAGCTCTCCTTTAAGAAGAAGGGGAGGGAGAGACTAATGAAATATTAGAGGAATAGGAAGAAGATAGAACGTTCACCTCGAAGGAACTCGAAAAGTTAATATCAGAGTTCTTTAGAGAAGCCATGCAACGAGTTCTAGCCATGTTTTGATAGAAGAAGAATGAGAGAGGAAGAAAATAAATAGAGTAGATAAGAAGGAAAAGGGTTTGAAAAGAAGATAAAGAGACCTGAAAGGAAAGAAGTGATAAGGCGGAAAAGAAGGGTTCATGGAGAAGAGGAAAGGATATAGTAAAGTAATGATTAATAGAGAAGTCTAAGAGGTTAGAATTAAAACAACATGAAAAGTAATAATATCACATAAATAAGGAAAATAAATGAGATTGATTAAAAGAAGTAATACCGAGACAATTAAGAAGGAAACAAAATCTTTCTTGAAACATGGGTTTTGTAAAAATGTCAGCTAATTGATTTTCATAATCGACAAATTCTAAAGTAAAATCACCATTTCCACATGATTTCGAATAAAATGATGCTTGATATCAATATGCTTAGCCCTAGAGTAATGCACAATATATTTAGATAAACTAATATAACTGGTATTATCGCAAAAAATTGAAACAAATTCATATGAAAGATCATAGTCAAGTAATTGATCCATCATCCATAGTAATTGAGTACCACAAATTCCAACTGCTAGATATTTAAATTCTGTAGTAGATAAAGCGGCCAAAGTTTGCTTCTTACTCTACCAAGAGATCAGGGATTGACCCAGAATTTGGCAAGTTCCATTGGTGCTTTTTTCGACCATTTTTGTCACCAACAAAATCAACATCTGAGTATCCAATTAAATCAAAGTGAGAGGAGTTAGAATACCATAATCACAAATCTGTAGTTCCAATTATATAGAGAATTATTCATTTTACTGCAGTGAGATGTGACTCTTTTGGAGCAGATTGAAAGCGTGCACATTTGCACACACTATACATGATGTCTGGTCAGTTAAATAAAGTAGAAATCCAACATAAATTTGAACTATGAGAATAAATGACCCGGATCTTTGTATGAAAAGAGCCATGTCAATTTTCCCTCTTTGAAAATTGTTAATAAGTAAAAACTTGCTTAATCTCTTATACCAAGCCTTGGTTGGTTTGTTTGAGACTGTAAAGCGCTTTGGAGAGTTTGTAAATATAATCAGGACACAAAGAATTTTCCAAACCAGGAGGTTGTTTAACAAAAAACTTCTTCTTTGATAAAACCATTTAAGAAGGAACTTTTCACATCCATTTGAAAAAGTTTGAAGCGCTTAAAAGATGCATACACTAGAAGAATTGAATAGATTCTAACCAGGCTATCGGACCAAAAGTTTCATCTTAATCAATACTTTAATGTTGGGAGTAACCTTGAGCTACTAAACTTGATTTTTTTACGGATGACCTTTCCATCTTCATTTTAGCTTATTTTGAATGACCCATTAGTTCCAATTACTGAACCGTTTTTTGGCCTTTTAGTAAGAGTCCATACTTGATTTCTTTCGAATTGATCAAGTTCTTCCTTCATTGCGTGCTTCCAGGATTCATCGTCCATTGCCTCATTTATACATTTGGGTTCAATCTAAGAGACGAGTGCCACAAAGGCTTGTTTTTTCAATGAAGCTCTGGTCTGCAACGAATCATTTGGTTTTACCATGATGAAGTCATTTGGATAGCTAGAATTATGTCTCCATCCCTGGGAATTCCAGTCTTGTCTACTGGGATGGTCAGCTTTGGTTCTGGGATAGATGAATCTTCTGTTGTAGTTTGAAAAGAGGCATCAGTGTAGCTTTCAATATTTATTGTGGGAGTAGTTTCATCATCAATAGTTTCAACTTCCTACATTCTTGCGTTAGTGTCATAAAAAATAACATGAATAGATTCTTCAACGCTTAAGGTTCTTTTATTGAAAACTGGGAAGGCACGAGTGATAGGTGCATATCCCAATAATATACCTTCATCACTCCTTGGATCAAACTTACCAAGATTTGTCTTACCATTGTTATGAATGGGCATTTGCATAAGAAGGAATGAAAATAGCTAATATTAGGTTTCTTACCTCTCTATAGTTCATATAGAATTTTCTTCAGCATGGGCTTGATAAGACATATGTTCAAAATATGACATACAATACTTACCGCTTCAACCCAGAAGTGATAAGGAAGGCAGCGATCAAGCAACATAGTTCTGGCTGTGTCCTGTAACGAACAATTTTTCCTTTCTACTACACTGTTTTGCAGGAGTGATCTAGGAGATGAGAAATTTTGAATGTACCCATTTTTATTACAGAATTCTTCAAAGGACTTTTTTTTTCGAATTCTCCACCATGATCGCTATGAATTGTAGAAATAAAGTATCCTGCTTCTCTTTGAACTTTTCTACAAAATACTTCAAAGTTAACAAAAGCTTCATTTTTATGAGATAGAAAGATAAATCATGTGAATCTTGAGAAGTCGTCTACATCCATCTAAATATCCTCTCGGTGCTAACCATAAATCCCATAGAATAGTTATTAATCTTAACTCATCTTATCATTAAGAGACATGGGTATTTGCCGCTTGTCTTATCATATGATATCTCCTTAAACCATGCGTGAGAAAACCTTTCATCATCCATGATATGTTCATAATAGCTTTGAAGGCCTATAGTCCTTAACTTCATGCTAGAAATGCTCTACTACCAATGGAAATTGTTTTGAAATCGGGATCTATAATCATTGATGGCATATCCGGATACCATACTAATCAAGACCTAATTTAGGAAAATAGCCCTAAAAGAATTGAGGGCAAGTTTAGATTTCATTCATGTCATGTGACCAAGCTTCATGGAACATATAGATATCTTCATATATAAGCTTTCTTGAGTCATAAACATACTTTCATAAACATACACTCTTTTCAATAATTTATAAGCTTCATCATGTTTTCAAAGTCAATGCATCCTCCACTTCATTTACATCAATCTCATCAAAAGGACATACATATCTTCATAAATTCATCTTTCATGGTTTCTAATCAAAATCATGGGTTATACATGGGTTCATGAAAAATCAACTTAAAAATATGCAATTACTTCAATTCATGCATAAAAGTCATAAAATAATCAATTGGATCAACACCGAAAGGAACCCATGACATGGGACAAAACCCTAACTTAAATTGGAGATTTCTAACTTGTAAATTGGAGAGTTTAGGAACCCTAAGGGGGAAAGAGCTCCATAGGTGAACACTATCATACCTTGGAGTTCAAAGCCCTTAAGAAATTGTGTGAATTGGAGGCTTGATCTTGAAACCCTAATTTGACTTCTTCTTCCTTAGAGCGAGAAATATTTGAAAGAAGGAGCTTGATCAACTTTTGGAAATTTAAGAAAATGAATTGAGTTTGGGTGATTTTGGGGTTTGAAATAATTATATAGGGCTTTGGGTAGAAGGCAAAACGACGTAGTATTGAGTTAAAATAATTGGGAAAAGACCCAATAACCCTTGACTTAAAACTGCCGAATTTACTCATTAGAAGGCCTAGACAGCCCGTCTAGACCACTACGGCCCGTCTAGCGGGTCGTGAAGAAACTCTGCCCAACAGTGCTTCACTAATTCAGGCATAACTTTTTACTCTGAGCTTGGAATTAGGCAAACTCACTGGCTCTGGAAAGAGGACTCAAAGATATTTAATTTGATAGGTCATACACAACCTAATTCATTTTGTGCTAAAAGATATGATCGTTTGAAGTTGACCCTAAACTCTAAGTCTGATAAACCCTCTTCATGGATTGATTTACAGGTTGTTTAGACGCCCGTGGTCCTTGACCAGTGACAAGGGGAGATCCCCTTTTGATCTAGGCCACTTGGTGATCCCTTTGACGACCTGTCATCATCACAACGGACCGTCTGGGGGTATGTCAAGGTGGAGCCTGCCTGGGACAAGTTTAAGAAACCTACCACAAGCCCATTAACAGACTGTGGTCCCCTTCAAGTCCCATCTAAGGCTCCATGGAGGGTTCCATGGTCCACTTTTGGGCTTCTGACTTGCCCGCTTGGTCCCTTTCTAGCCTTTCTCGAATCTGAGGTGTTACAATATCTCTCCCTTGGGAACATTCATCCTAGAATGTAACTCAAAATAGCACGAAAAGAGTAAGAGAGAAACTAATAACCTAATCATTAATGCAACTTCATGAAAATACACATTATTACACCCCGGAAAGTAGAAAGTTGAACTAGAGAGTTTTAGAACTTTTCGTAAGAGTTTAAGAGTGTGGTATGAGGATTAAAACTCACAAAAATGATTCCCGTACTTAGAATGGAGGTTTTAGGGGCTAAACATAGAGGTACGACCCCCAATAACCAACCAAATGGGTCCTTGAGGATGACCCCAAAGCATCCCCCAAAACTGCCAAATTCAAGTGGCCTATGCTTGCCACCTACTGGCCGTAGGTGGATGATGTTTGCGTAATCAAGACACAACTTCCGATGCAAGTGTCTACGATCATACAATAGTTTAGTAATCCAACCAAGAGTTGGGATTGTTCCCAAGAGAGTGATTTTAAGAATTAATAGAAAAATAAAATTTAGTTCTAACTAGTCGTAGCTAAAGACATTAACGATTAAAAACATTGTAAATTAAAGGGGGACACAAGAGTGTCAATTAACAATGGAGGGGGGGGGGTTGTCACTAGTATGTAAAAACAACAAAATAAACAAGGGTTTCTAAGTAATGAGAGGGAATCCTTGGGATGTGACGGGAATGTGGGTTAAGCTAGATTATTGAGTACATGCTTTCAATAAAAGATTCATAGAATAATGGTGACTAGGCTAAACTTTAAGGGGGATAAGCTCTCTCTCGAGCAACTTATCCCGTTTCAAATGCGTTCCTCTCGAACACCCATTTGCCGCATGAAGACCAGCCTACACCTTAACCCACTCACTCTCTCGAGCTGAGTGTGTGGACATGGGACTAGGGTTCACTCTCTCAAGCTGAACCTCATGTCGACCCACTCACACTGGCCATTAATCTAGTGGTCTTAGTTTTATTACCTCTCTCTTGAGCAAGCCGAAAACACATAAATAAACTTGTATTTGCAACTACAAATTTATTAAATTCATCCACAACCACTAAACGAAATCACATTGAAACTACGAATAGACTATCAACAAGCAAGACCCAACAATTATCTTAACCCATATTCTCTAAACCACACCCCAAGAATTGGGGTTTTTAGCCACAAATGTATAAGAGATAGAAATTTATACCAAATTGAGCTTGCATTCAACTGTGTATGAAGATTTAAGTCTTGATATAGGACAAAATTGAAGAATCTAAGAGACCCAACTCCAAATCTTGAAGATGAAAACCTTTGGAACTTCAAGTCTTCAAAACCCTCTCAAACTTAGAGCAAAAATATCAAAAAGTACTATTCTATATGAAAATTATAATAATTGTTCGACCTTTAAAACTACTACTCTAACTAGTATTTATAGTTTTCACAGATTTTTGCTGCAGCGCATCATTCCGCGTCATTAGTCGGAATCTTCAATCAATTTGGCTATTCGCCCTTTGGTGTAATTCATCGCCGTCTTGTACCAGCCTTCAGCATCGTTGTGCTCTGGGTCATAGGGCGACATGGTACTGCTTCACAGAACTTCTCAGTGATGCGTCGACTGCTCCCTTTTTCCGCCGACTTGATCCTTTCTTTAAAGGCTCAGCACACTGGAACAAAAGGCGAAGTAAGACCCTTCGACGACTCGCCAAGTGGACTTGGCGATCCTTAGGCTTTCATTTCTTCATTCTTTTCAGCCTTTTCCTTTCTTTTTGCGACGTGGTGTCCATGCTTTCCTTCAAACTTCAAATACCTGAAACTTAAGGGTTTTCATCAGATATTGAGATAAAATAAGCAATTGAGGACACAATTTCTATTAAAATATAGCCCTAAATGAGTCCAATTTGTGGACTCATCAGTGGACCCACTCCACATGGGTTGGGGTTGGGGTTGTGGGTGAAGGCCTGAGTTGGCCTGAAAATTTGAGCCATAGTACCTCACCTACGACTTGCTAGCACAATTCGTGAACCCTCCCATGGTATGTGTGTGGGGGTTTCATAGGTCATGATAGATTTTAAGTTTTTGTTTTTAGTTAGGGTCTTAGGGAATTAATTAGTGATTAGTTAGAGGTTAAGGGAGGTTGGTTAGTGAGTTATTAAACTGCCTATATATACCTAATAGAACCCTAAACTAAATCATTTAATTCATTCTTCAAAGCACCCAAATTCTCTCTAAATAATTCTCTCTCTAGAAGTGAAGAAGAAGAAGAGGAAGAGGAGAAAGGAAGTTAGGGAAGATTTCCCCCATTAATGCAAGCTTGGTTAGGTCTTCGAATCAAGGTATGTTAGTTTAATCATCTATGGGTTCTTCCACCCATAGAACCCCCCAGGTTTTCCCCTAATTTGTGAAGTAAAAAACCCAATTCTAGCTAGGGTTTCCTTCTACATTGTGGGTAGGGTTTAGGTATGATTCCAATCTAGTGGATAATACCTAATTATGATTGTATTAGCATTGAATTATGATATTGTGATGAATTTATGTGATTTCCATGGAAAACCCTAGTCTAATTGATGAATTTGATATTTTGTGGGTTTATGCCATGAGGGGTGAAATTGAAGGTTCAAAGGTGATCTTCTTAAATCAATGTCATGTGTAGTAATTGTTCAAGATTTGGAATACCTAGACATGAATTGAACTAGACTCTATAATACTTGATGGATCTTGACTTGTAAAGTTGAAGTTGAACCTTTAGGATGAATTGTGGCTAGAATCACCCAGTAATGAAGAATATGATTGAATGCCTTGTAATCTAGGTTCATAATATGTTTCTATGATGTAGATTTATTGAGAATGAAGACTCATAGTTGTGAATGTTGATCACTAGAGCTTTAGAGTGAAGCTAATATGATTAACTATAGATGCTAAGGCTTTGAGAGTAAAATCAACAAGTGAATATAAGGCCAATGAATAGAATTGTCATGAAATATCTTTACCTACCTAATTCACCTTATGAATCATAGATGGTAGGAAGTGATAGAATCACTTAAGTCATGATGATATCCTTGTCTAATGTAGAATTCTAGACATGATGTTAGGCATGAAGATGAACTTAACATGAAATACTTCTCACATAGTAATGGTTCTAGGGTTGAAGGGCCTCTCTTACCTAATTGAACCTAAGGCTATAGAGCCTTCATACCTAGGTCATGGATGGTGATAGTTACTCACACATGGTCTAAAATAGGTATTAACATGGATTGGTTGTTAAGAACATCTTTCCCTAAACTTGAGTCAAAGTAGAGACTTAATGATTATCTTTTGGGATTAAGGCCTAGCACCGAGTGGAGATTGAAATGAGATGGAAGTTCCCACCTAGTTGAGTTTGGGCTTCCAATATGGGATCTCTCACCTAGAAGAGTCCGTATTTCCCAAAGTGTGTCTCGTGAGATGGAAGCCTTCACCTAGAGGAGTTTTGGGTTTCTAGTAGCAATCTCCGTATCCCATAACTACGTGCCCCGTAGGAAAGTTAGCTAGTGGATCCAACTAATCTAACAAATTGGTTCTACCTTAGGCAAGTGGACCAACCCTTGATGGTGTGGCTAACACGTTGAGAGATCATGTGATAGATAATATGTTCTCATATCAGTTAAGGCTATATCCAAACCAAACAAGATTAGTAATGAACTAAGATTGTGCTCAATGTAGCATCTCCTAGAGTTGAAACCTCATGGGACAAGATTATGCATAATGTAGCATCTCCTAGAGTCCAGTACAAGTAATGGTCTAAGATTGTGCTAGAAGGAGCAACTCCTAGAGATCAAACTTAATGAACTAAGATTGTGCTTGAAGAAGCATCTCATATGGTTCAACCTTAGTGAACTAAGATTATACCTTAATATAGCATCTCCAAGAGTTCAAGCTTGATGAAATAAGATGTACTTAATGTAGTATATCCTAGGTTTTGTAAGTAATGAGGAACTAAGATAGGCTTAGTGAAGCACCTCATAATGTTCACGAGTATAAATGGACTTAGACATACTTATGGTAGTATCTCATTGGTTCCATGTTAATAATGAACCTAGACATGCTAAAAGAGGTATCTCATAGGGTTCAACCTTAATGAACTTAGATGTGATTAAGGTAGTACCTCATAGTGTTCTAAGGTCTAAATAGAGGAACTAGTTTCCAACCCAAGAAGCATTAGAATGAGGACCTAAATGAACTAAGATTATGCTTAATGTAGCATCTCATAGAGTTCAAAGTTGATGAACTAATATGTACCTAGTATAGTATCTCTTAGGGTTCAAAACAATGAGGAACTAAGATAGACTTAGCAAAATGTCTCCTAGTGTTCCTATGCTTTCAAAAGCGGATAGTCTCTAATTAATAAACATGAGTATGATGATATAAAGAAGTAATTAGTATGAATGGTAGTATCAGATGCCATTAATGCATTGAACAAGTATGACTAAAGGTTGCCTAATGAGTGTTGTCTTACATGAGTTATTCTTCTTGGATTGATTCTATAGTTGCCTTCCAAGATGTGATTGACTAAAGGTGATAGTTCCCTTGTCTACATGAGGTAAGCTAATAATGAGACCAAAGGAGGGTAAATATGACTAGGATGACTTCAAGGTTATGCTTAGTGTGAGGGTATTATGGGATGCCTTTCATGCATTGCACAAGTGTGCTTTGAACTTACTTAGGAGTATGGTTCCCTAATTGTAGAAAAGCTTAAGATTTGACCATGTATATAGGCTTTGGTTAAGATAAACAAAAAGGGGTGCTTAGCTTCGATGGTATTATGGGATGCTATTCATGCATTGCACAAAGTATGCCTTGAGGTTACTTGAAAGTAGTCCTATTATGGTATAGATGACTAAGAGTCAAGTAATGCGTATTTGATGCCTATGTTGGAGACTTTACTTATTATGATTATGATATTGTCTGTTATGCTTATGATTTATGCTTCATGAAATATTTCATATGATTTTGGATTATGTCTTATATTGACTAACCCTTGTCTTATGCTCTTATTTTTATGCTAGCTAACATATTTAGTACATTTTGTACTAAAACATACTTTGCCTACATTCTAATCAAATGTAGGGTTTGGATACTTGAGTGCTATCTTGAAGCTAGGTTTCCTAAGGAGCTAAGGAGTTGAAGATCTTGGTGAGTCCTCATAGCTTCGAGGACAAAATCCACCATTTCCTTTATGTCTTTATTTCATGTTTTTGAGACTATTGTGTAGGCTGTGTCCCAAGAGTTTTATTCTAAAGTTGTATTAGATGGTTTGAGACAAAGGTATAGAAAGACTTTTGCTTGCTTTTATGAAAATGGCTTCGATTGTAAAAAGTATTAAATTTTCCGTATTTTCTATTCTCTTATGTTCATGATATGCTAAGGGCTTGTATGAGATCACTTCGGGGTCAAGTACGCCGTATTACTTCTAGGGTATACCCCTGGGTCATGACAAACTTGGTATTAGAGCACAAGGTTTAAAATGGTTCTAGGATTGTCTCAAACCACGTCTAGTAGAGTCTTGTTCATAAATGTTAAGCGCGCCACATTAATGTATATGAGGCTATTGGATGTTTAGGAAATCTCACTTCTTCATTCTATAAGTCGTGCCATAGAGTTTGGCTTTAGTAGGCCCTTCTTCTAATCCCTGCCCATTGTTTTCAGGGTATGGCTAATACAAGGGAAAATGCTAGGAGATGTGAGGAAGGCAATGAGGAGCAAGAGGTTCCTCCCCAAGGTCCTAAAATTCCTCAAGCTCCTAATGATGAGGGGGATATGTCAAATGTGGAAATAAGGTCGGCTCTCCATACATTGATTCAAGCCATGACGGTTCAAGCTCAAGTCGTGACAACTCAAGCCCAAACTATGACGGCTCAAGTCAATAGAGATACTAGAACTCATGAGAACCCTAATGTGAGCACCGTGGCTTCAAGGTTGAGAGATTTCACAAGAATGAACCCTCATATGTTCTTTGGTTCCAAAGTAGGTGAAGATCCTCAAGACTTTGTGGAAGAGGTTTACAAGATAATAGATGGCATGGGGGTGACTTCTATAGAGAAAGGGGAGCTAGACGCTTACCAATTGAAGGATTCTGCCCAAATATGGAATACTTAATGGAAGAGGAATAGGCCGGTAGAGAAGGGTCCCATAGAATGGGAGGGGTTCAAGAAAGCATTTCTTGATAGGTTCTTTCCCCGAGAGATGAGGGAAGTTAAGGTAGAAGAATTTATCAAACTTCGTCAAGGAGGTATGAGTGTTCAAGAATATTCTCTAAAATTCACTAAGTTGTCCAATTATGCTCCGTCTTTGGTGGCGGATTCTAGGGATGAGATGAATAGGTTTGTGACGGGTTGTCTAGATTGGTAAAGAAAGAATGCTGTTCGGCAATGCTTCATGATAACATGGATATATCCCTCCTTATGGTGTATGCCCAACAAATGGAGGAGGAAAAGCTTCGAGATAAGAATAGAGAGGTAAAAAGGGTAGGACCGATGATGGGGATTTCTCCGATGCTAGATCCGATGGATATGGTCAACCTAGGACCCAACAAAAACTTTACAACCAAGAGAAGGTGTCTAAACCTAAGCCCCAAAGAGGGAGTAATAGTGAATCCGTGTTGCTTGAGCCTACTTACTCCAACTGTGGAAGAAAGCATTATGGTGAGTGTCTATCCAGAAAGGAGGGGTGTTATGGTTGTGGTGATGAGGGTCACAAGAAGAGATATTGTCCAATCCTTAGGGCTATAGGGAGAGAGGACAAACAAGCTTCTCTTAGGGGCCCGGATCCCAATGCCAAGCATAGGTTCTAAGTTCTCCAAACTAGTGGTGATCAAGAGTGAACTTCTTATGTGGCTATTGGTATGTTTTCAAGATTTATTTGATTCCGATATTTTTTGGTCTTTTGTGGCTTGATATGATAAACTGTGAAGTTGTCTTTAGTATGAATGATGTTTAGAAGAGTTTGTGTAGGCTTACTCCCAAGGGGGAGATAGTGTACCTATCTAGTATTGCGTGTTTATGTGTTTCCATGATTTCCTAATATGCATGTTCATGAAAATGCTTATGTCTTGTTAGAAATGACTTATATGCATTGTTTTCCTCATGTTGTAGTGCATTTGAGTCAAATTGCATCTAGACTTCATGAGATGAGTTAATGAGCATGCCTTAGTTTGGAGTTGAAAGATTCCTCCTTGAATAAATGCTTTTTGAGAGTAAATTGCATTTAGGCTCCATGAGTGTATGTTGAGCATGTTTTAGTTAGGAGATGTTAGTTCCTCCTTGAGAATGAGCAAATAAAGAATTTCATGCATTTTGGGTTGGTAGATGTAGTTCCTACTCTCTTGTGTTGCATTGAATGTGTTTAGTTTGGAATTGAAATTTTCTTGCTTGGTTGTGTGCATTTTGATATGTTGCATGCATGATGGGCTGCTAGTCTAGAGTTGTGACTTTAAGAAGTGTTTAGAATCGTCATTCGAGGACGAATGATCCCAGGGGGGAGATATTATTACGCCCCGAAAACTAGTAAGTTGAACTAGAGAGTTCTAGAGCTTTTCGTAAGCGTTTTAGAGTGTGGTATGAGGATTAAAAATCAAAAAAATGATTCCCGTACTTAGAATGGAGGTTTTAGGGGCTAAATGTCGAGGTACGACCCCCCAAGGACCAACCAAAGGGGTCCTTGAGGAGGACCCCAACCCCCCCCCCCCCCCCACAGCTGCCAAATTTAAGTGACTTACACTTGCCACCTACTGGCCGTAGGTGGACCCAAGCCCCATGGGTTGGGGTCGTGGGTCAAGGCCTGAGTTGGCCTGCAACTTTGAGCCACAGTACCTCACCTATGACCTGCCAGTTTGATCTGTGAACCCACCCACGGTCCGTGAGTGGGGGTTTCTTAGGTCATGATAAATTTTAAGTTTTTGTTTTTAGTTAGGGTCTTAGGGAATTAATTAGTTATTAGTTAGGGGTTAAGGGAGGTCGGTTAGTGAGTTATTAAACCACCTATATATACCTAATAGACCCCTAAACTAAATCATTTAACTCATTCTTCAAAGAACCCAAATTCTCCCAAATAATTCTCTCTCTAGAAGTGAAGAAGAAGAAGAAGAAGAAGAGGAGAAAGGAAGTTAAGGCAGACTTTCCCCCATTGATGCAAGCTTGGTTAGGGCTTTGAATCAAGGTATGTCCCCCTAGGTTTCCCCCCCTAATTTGTGAAGTCAAAAACCCAATTCTAGCTAGGGGTTCCTTCTACATTGTGGGTAGGGTTTAGGTATGATTCCAATCTAGTGGATAATACCTAATTATGATTGTATTAGAATTGAATTATGATATTATGATGAATTTATGTGATTAACATGGTAAACCCTAGTCTAATTGATGAATTTGATATTTTGTGGGTTTATGCCACGAGGGGTGAAATTGAAGGTTCAAAGGTGATCTTCTTAAATCAATGTCATGTGTAGTAATTGTTCAAGATTTGGAATACCTAGACATGAATTGAACTAGACTCTATAATATTTGATGGATCTTGACTTGTAAAGTTGAAGTTGAACCTTTAGGATGAATTGTGGCTAGAATCACCCAGTAATGAAGAATATGATTGAATGCCTTGTAATCTAGGTTCATAATATGTTTCTATGATGTAGAGTTATTGAGAATGAAGACTCATAGTTGTGAATGTTGAGCACTAGGGCTTTAGAGTGAAGCTAATATGATTAACTATAGATGCTAAGGCTTTGAGAGTAAAATCTACATGTGAATATAAGGCCAATGAATAGAATTGTGATGAAAGATCTTTACCTACCTAATTCACCTTATGAATCATAGATGGGTAGGAAGTGATAGAATCACTTAAGTCATGATGATATCCTTGTCTAATGTAGAATTCTAGACATGATGTTAGGCATGGAGATGAACTTAACATGAAATACTTCTCACATAGTAATGGTTCTAGGGTTAAAGGGCTTCTCTTACCTAATTAAACCTAAGGCTATAGAGCCTTCATACCTAGGTCATGGATGGTGATAGTTGCTCACACATGGTCTAAAATAGGTATTAGCATGGATTGGTTGTTATGAACATCTTTCCATAAACTTGATTCAAAGTAGAGACTTAATGATTATCTTGTGGGATTAAGGCCTAGCACCGAGTGGATATTGAGATGAGATGGAAGTTTCCACCTAGTTGAGTTTGGGCTTCTATGGAGGTTCCCACCTTGTTGAGTTTGGGCTTCCAACATGGGATCTCTCACCTAGAAGAGTTAGGATTTACCAAAGTGTTTCTCATGAAATGGAAGCCTTCACCTATACGAGTTTTGGGTTTCTAGTAGCAATCTTCATATCCCATAACTACGTACCCTGTAGGAAAGTTAGCTAATGGATCCAACTAAGCTAACAAATCGGTTCTATGTTAGACAAGTGGAGCAGCCTTTGATGGTGTGGGTAACACCTTGAGAGATCATGTGATAGCTAATATGTTCTTATGTCGGTTAAGGCTATATCCCAATTAAACAGGATTAGTAATGAACTAAGATTGTGCTCAATGTAGCATCTCCTAGAGTTAAGACCTCATGGGCCAAGATTATGCATAATGTAGCATCTCCTAGAGTCCAATACAAGAAATGGTCTAAGATTGTGCTTGAAGGAGCATCTTCTAGAGATCAAACTTAATGAACTAAGATTGTGCTTGAAGAAGCATCTCCTAGTGTTTAACCTTAGTGAACTAAGATTATGCTTTAATGTAGCATCTCGAAGAGTTCAAGCTTGATGAACTACGATGTACTTAATGTAGTATATCCTAGGGTTCGAAGTAATGAGGAACTAAGATAGGCTTAGTGAAGTACCTCATAGTGTTCAAGAGTATAAATGGACTTAGACATACTTAAGGTAGTATCACATATGGTCTATGTTAATAATGAACCTATACATGCTAAAATAAGTATCTCATAGGGTTCAACCTAATAATGAACTTAGATGTGCTTAAGGTAGTACCTTATAGTGTTCTAAGGTCTAAAGAGAGGAACTAGTTTCCAACTCAAGAAACATTAGAATAAGGACCTAAATGAACTAAGATTATGCTTAATGTAGCATCTCCTAGAGTTAAAACTTGATGAACTAAGATGTACCTAGTATAGTATATCTTAGGGTTCAACACAATGTGGAACTAAGATAGACTTAGTAAAATGTGTCCTAGTGATCCTATGCTTTCAAAAGGGGCTAGTCTCTAATTAAGGAACATGAGTATGATTACCTAAAGAAGTACTTAGTATGAATGGTAGTATGGGATGCCATTTATGCATTGCACAAGTATGTCTAAAGGTTGCCTAATGAGTGTTGTCTTGCATGAGTTATGCTTGATAGATTGTTGCTATAGTTGCCTTCCAAGATGTGATTAACTAAATGTGATAGTTCCCTTTTCTACATGAGGTAAGCTAATAATGAGACCAAAGGAGGGTAAATATGAATAGGATGACTTCAAGGTTATGCTTAGTGTGGAGGGTATTATGGGATGCCTTTCATGCATTGTACAAATGTGCTTTGAAGTTAATTAGGAGTATGGTGCCCTTATGGTAGAAAACCTTAAGATTTGACCATGTATATAGGCTATGGTTAAGATGACCAAAAAGGGGTGCTTAGCTTTGATGGTATTATGGGATGCTATTCATGCATTGCACAAAGTATGCCTTGAGGTTACTTGAAAGTAGTCCTATGATGGTATAGATGACTAAGAGTCAAGTAATGCTTATATGATGCTTATTATGGAGACTTTACTTATTATGATTATGATATTGTCTCTTATGCTTACGATTTATGTTTCATGAAGTATTTCATATGATTTTGGATTATGTCTTATATTGACTAACCCTTGTCTTATGCTCTTATTTTTATGCTAGCTAACATATTTAGTACATTTTGTACTAACCCATAATTTGCCTACATTCTAATCAAATGTAGGGTTTGGAGACTTGAGTGCTATCTTGAAGCTAGGTTTCCTAAGGAGCTAAGGAGTTGAAGATCTTGGTGAGTCCTCATAGCTTCGAGGACAAAACCCACCATTTCCTTTATGTCTTTATTTCATGTTTTTGAGACTATTGTATGGGCTGTGTCCCAAGAGTTTTATTCTAAAGTTGTATTAGATGGTTTGAGACAAAGGTATAGAAAGACTTCCGCTTGTTTTTATGAAAATGGCTTCGATTGTAAAAAGTTTTAAATTTTCCATATTTTCTATTATCTTATGTTCTTGATATTCTAAGGACTTGTCGGGGTCAAGTACACTATGTTACTTCTAGGGGTTAGGAACCTCAACTCCAAGCAAGAACATGTTCAAAACATCTTTTCCGTATGGTGTATATTTAACTCATACTTAAATGCATATAAACATGAAGCAATCAATTAAACTAAATCTTATTTTTGAAAATCAATTTTTTCATTAGCATGCATGCATGAGGTAACATGAGGATGACTAAGATACGCGAGTCCTAAAGAGTGAACCATGAGGGCTAAGGCCTCAAGCTAGACTCGAAGATAGAAGGAAAAATATTGGGATAATAAGACATCTCATCGCCTTCGAATTTTTCACACACCAAACCATAACAAGGAACTCTTCCAAAATCAACATGGTTCTACTCTCATACCAACCATGAAGCACACTATCTCCTCTTAGGAGCAAACCCCACTAGTACTTTCAAATCCGTCTCCCTCAACCCAAGCATAACACCAAAGTCTTAACAACCACGAAACCATTGATACAAGTAGACACTTGAGAAGTTTCCACAAAGATTTCAAGGACTACTCCAAACACAATCACCATAGATGGAGTCTTACCGTATCCAACGAAACACTCAATATCAAGCAATGCAAAGCCACAACTATAAGATCATAACTTACCAATTACCTCATCCAGGGGACCCTAATGATCTTGTCGAGTCTAAAGAGCATAAAACCTATCTTGTTTTCGACCACCATTAAGACCTGAGGAAGGATAGGGTTGATCCTGTCGATGATTATCTCCCTTATTTCTAGAAACCGAAGGACAATCCCATATATTATGGTCCATCTTTCCACAACCAAAACATATATTTGAACCAGCTAGACACCCACCCTTCTGTCTTCTCCCACACTCTCGACACTCGAGCCACATTTTCTCACTAGTACCTTTACCTTGAGAACGATTACCTCCATCGGACCTTGAATGTGAGAAATCACCATCATCCTTTCTTTCCCTCATTGAATCCCTAGTTTTCTCCTTAATCTTATTCTCTTTTATTTGTTGTGCATGAACTATCAACAGGGAGACATCCATCTCCTTAGCAAGCATGGCGGTTAGACATTCTTTGACCACTAAGTCAGAAGCACCCGACACAAATTTACTCATCCTTGCCCTTAGATCGGGAACCATAGTTGGAGCATATTTATATAGTTGTGTTAATTTCAAAGCATACTCCTTCACACTTATATCCCTTTGATGAAGGTTAATGAACTCAAGTACATTTGCCTCCCTCATCTCGAGGGGAAAGAACCTATCAAGAAAAGCAACTTTAAATTTTTCCCAATCAAGAGGACCCTCATCTACCACCCTCTTTTTCTTCCATTGGTTGAACCAAATTTGAGCAACACCATTAAGTTGATAAACGGCTAATTCTATTTTCCACCAGCGTCACTCCCATGATATTCAATACCTTAGACACCACATTTATGAACTCTTGAGGATCTTCCTCGACTTTCGACTCTTGAAATTCTGGAGGATTCATCCTAGTAAAGTCTCTCACTCTAGTTGCCGCCGTACCCACATTTGGGTTCACGAGAGCCACAACCTCCGTATTTTCTTGAGTCGTCATAGCTTGGGCAAATAAATGAAATGCGGATTGAAACTCATCATTAGTCACTTGATCGGCCAAAGGATCGACCAGCCCTTGGGAAACCCCTTGTCTCACATTTTCACGAACATTTCTTCTCACGTGATTCCTTAATGGAGGCATATTCTGAAAAGCATAAATAGGGGTTAGGAGAGAAGGATATCTAGAATTACACTCTATCCCACAACTTTAGATTAATGAAAGAAGTGGAGTTTCCTAATCGTCATATAACTTCTTATTCAGAAATATGGCGCGCTTCACACTCATGAACAAGACTCTACTCGATGTGGCTTATGATACATCCTAGGACCTATTAAATCTTGTGCTCTAAATACCAGGTTTGTCGCGACCCTAGACGTGACATGGCGTATAGGACCTCCCTACACAAGCAACTTAGCATACATAAACAAGATAATAAAATCTAGTGAGTTTAAGTGACATGTATATCATAAAAGAGTTTGTCAAAATGAAGCGGAAGTCTACATAGTCTCAAAAGCCATCTATTACATCAAGAGTGATCAGAACGTAACCCATATATCTCATACAATCTCTAAGAATATAAAGACAATAAGAAATAAAGGTTTGGTCCTCGAAACATGAGGACTCACCAATGTTCAATATCTACTAAGTGATCCATAGCCACGAAGATGTAGAATAGGAGCGTCAGACCCTACATTAGTGAAATAATGTCCGAAAACCGAACCAACCGTAAACCGAGTCAAACCGAAAAAAAAACCCGACTAGTGGTTTGGTTTGACTTGGTTTGGTATTGGAAAAAAACCCGACTATATTTGGGTTGGTTTGCTTTTAACTAAAAAAAACCAACCCGAAACCAAACCAACCCGACATTATATATGTAATTTTAAAATTTTATTTTATACATAAAAATATTTACATTGATATAATTTTAAAATATTTCTTATACTATTTCATAGTTTTTATCTTTTAATATATTATTTCAAGTTAAATACTTAGAATTCGGAATGATCCAATAAAGATTATAGTTCATATATGTTGATAATTATAATAAAACTTAAATCAAAATCAAATTAATACTAATGCAAAAAGAAAATCAATTCAACACTAAGAATGACAATAATATTGAGAATTGGTTTTTTAGTTTTACATTGGTTTCGACAATTAAAATACATAATCTAATTTTAATTTTCCTTAAATATTTAGTAATGTAACTAATACTTATTAAACTTATTTTAGCATGATTTAGTACTTTTAAATTATGATCATTTTCATTATGACTTT
>JAJOOE010060528.1:0-25328 GCA_036250405.1 Solanum raphanifolium | reverse complement strand
CTTCTTCTTCTTCTTCTTCTTCTTCTTCTTCTTCTTCTTCTTCTTCTTCTTCTTCTTCTTCTTCTTCTTCTCCTTCTCCTTCTCCTTCTCCTTCTTCTTCTCCTTCTACTTCTCCTGCTTCTTCTTCTCCTTCTACTTCTCCTCTTTCTTCTTCTCCTTCTTCTCCTTCTCTTTCTTCTCCTTCTCCTTTCTCTAGCCCAGCACTGCACCAACTGCTATATCACTAGAATCGCACATAAGCGGAAAAGGTAGCTCCCAATTAGGAGCAATTAAGATCGGAGCTTCAATAAGATTTTCTTCAACAACTCAAAGGTCTTCACATAATTTTCATCAAACAAAAATTTCACCTCCTTCTCCAATAGACCACACATAGGTCTAGCAGTCTTGGAGAAATCCTTGATGAACCTCCTATGGAATCCAGCATGCCAAAGGAAACTTCTGACTCCTTTCACTGTAATAGGAGGTGGTGACTTTTCAGTTACCTCCACCTTGGCTCCATTAACTTCCAACCCGCTTCTTGAGATCTTATGACCCAGGACAATGCCTTCTCGAATTAGGAAATGAAACATTTTCCAATTTAATACAATATTTTTTCCTTACATCGAACAAGAACCCTGTCAAGATTACGTAAACATAGGTCAAAAACTCACCGAATACTGAGAATTCATCCATGAACAGATCCTCAAAATTCTCCACCATATCATGAAAGATTGCTACCATACATCTATGAAATGTGGCTGGTCTATTACAATATCCAAAGGGTATACACTTAAAAGCATACGTGCCATATGGAAAAGTGAAGGTCATCTTCTCGATCCTCTGGTGAAATCACAATCTGATTATACCCCGAGAAACCATCTAGAAAGAAATAATACTCCTACCCTGCCAGCCTATCTAACATCTGATCAATTAAGGAAACCGAGGAATGATATTTTCTGGTGGGCTTGTTCATCTTGCGATAATCCATGCAAATACGCCACCCAGTAATTGTCCTTGTGGGGATCAATTAATTCTTATCATTAGTCACCACAATCATATCCCCTTTCCTGGGAACACATTGCACATGACTTACCCACTTGCTAACTGATATGGGGTACACTATCCCTACATCTAACCACTTGATAACTTCCTTCCTTACCATATATTTCATGGTCGGGTTCAATCAACACTATTGTTGTCCACTAGGTTTGTGGCCTTCCTCCATGTATATCTTGTGTATGCACAATACCAGACTGATCCCATGAATGTAAGACATCTGCCAGCCTAGGACTGGCTTTCTCCTTTTCAATATTGTCAATGCTGCTTCAACTTGTAATTCCGACAAATCTGCAGACAGAATCACAGGTAAGTTCTTATCATCTCCCAAAAATGCATATCTTAGGTAGGATGGTAATGTCTTTAGTTCAAGCTTGGGTGTTTCTTCAATTGAAGGCTTGGGTGGAGGCCCCAACACCCTATTCAAAGGCTCCCAGTTATCTTTTGAAATACCCAAACTAGACACCTCCAGAAACATCACCATTTCCTATGCTTCAGCATCACCATAGATATCGTGGCCCATCAACACTCACTACAGTGGATCTCTAGATGCGATGTAATGAGCTTCTTCTGCAAGATCTATCATTGTTATGGCCAACAACTCTTCATACACAACTGGAAACTTCAACGCTTTATACACATCAAACACTTCAACTTTGTCGTGAGCCCTCATAGTAGGTTGACCAGTTGCTACATCTATTATACCATGCCTAGTGGCCAATAAGGGTCTTCCAGAAATGAAAGGCACATCGGGATCTGGTTTAAAATTCAGCACAACAAAATCCACTAGAAGTATCAGTGATCCCACTTGGACCAATACATCTTCAACAACACCCTTTGACCTAGCTACCGAACGATCTGCCAACCGTAAGATAATGGTGGTGGGCTTAGGACTACCCAACCCTGATTTATTATACCGAGATGTTGGCATCAGATTAATACTCTCCCCTAAATCACACAACACACTGGCATGAATGTTTTACCCTATCGTGATCTAAACCGTAAAACAACTTGGATTTTTCAGCTTAGTGGGAAGCTTATTTTGAATCCTAGAGTTGCACTCTTCAGTGAGTGCCACAGTTTCATACTCCCTTAACCTCCTCTTGTTTGCTAAAATATCCTTCACATATTTGGCATACCTTGGTATTCCCTGCAAAACATCAACAAAAGATAGAATAATGTGAACTTGTTTGAGAAGAGAAAGAAACTTACCAAAGCATTCATCCTCACTTTTATCTTTAAACTTTTGAGGAAATGATGGAGGTGGTTTCACTATTGGTAGCACTATTTCCTCATGTGTACCTTGTCAACTCTTATTGGTCTTCTTTTCCCCCACTGGAGTTTCATTGTTTCTCTTCTTTAGAGCCAATTCCTCCAATTGGAACCCACTACAAGTACCAACCACATTTATTTGCCTCGGATTAGGATCAATTGTAACACCCTGTATCCTAGAAAACCAAAATGCAGACTTTTCAGAAGGTGCAGGCAGTTGCACATCCATGGACCATAGGGTGACCCACAGTCTATCCTGGTGATCCACGGTTCACCACCTGCTGCCCTTCCCAGAAATCATCTAGAAAATTAGGCTAAGGGTAGACCTACAGACCTTAGGTCAAACCACGGTCCATGCTCCAGGGCCATGGGTCAGCCCCCAGCTTCAGTCTCAGAACTCTCCAGAAAATTTCTCTAAGTCCAAACCTATGGACCGTAGGTCAGACCACGGTCCGTGGTCCAAAGACGTAGGTTAGACCGTCAGAAATCAACTTCCAGAACCCCATCGACGGTTGACCATAACAGACCATCGGTCTACCCACGATTCATCGGTCCGGTCCGTCGGTGATCCCCAATAGCTTTTTAAGTCAGGGGTCATTCGGTCTTTTCCTTATGCATTGGACCCCTAAACTACATCGATTAACCCCTAAACTACGTGGATTTGGTCAATTTTAGCATAGTAAACTAATTAGACCCTACCCTAGTCTTTTCATTCACCGAAAGTTGATCACACTTAGAGCAAAATAGAGAAGAAGAAGTCAACCAACCCTAGTTCCAAAACGCAACAGATTTTCATCAGTTCCAGCCTCGAAATCGAAAGATTTTTCTATGAAATTCATCACCAGGTATGTGGGATTTAACTAGTGGGTTCCTTTCACCCATTAGGTCCCTAGTTTTCAGTAAGAATATTGATTCCCTTTATATTATCTAGACCTAAGGTTTCTTGAATGTTACAAATCGTTAGGTTTTAGCTGTTAGAATGATCCAAAATAGATTTATCATATTGTTGGTTAGTTTCTTATATGATATTCAGAACGCTAGTTGTATATATTCATTTAGTCCATGAATTGTACATGCTAGGTCAGATTATTCAGATATACATGCTTCAGTTTACGAATGTCACATTATCAGTCATAATTGTTGCATTCTCAGAGTTTCCATGTCAGTAATTGAGCTATCCAGTACTTCAACATTTTAGTCATAATGCTACCTACATACATTCTAATTAGGAGTAGCTTAATACCGAGTGGACTAGAGTCAGTCACCCTTACAGTCCCAGAACTATGTGCCCCGTAGGTAAGTCCCCTCTGTGGGCATTATACTTAGTGATCACGCCATTCATGCATCTATACCTCTGGAAGGGTATATTGGGTCCTCTCGATGGAGCATATACATTGAACTCCACATTTAGCTCATGTCGTTTTATATCGGTTATTAGTAGCTCCATTACAATCACATTCTATTGCATTGATCATGTTATCAATTACAGTTAGATTTCAGTCTCATCATGCTATAAACTTGGTCATTACATTCAGTCATTTCATGTTCAGTATTTCCAGTATAGTATCATGTTTATCTCTTATCATTACTCAGATTTATGCTTTGGTTCAGCTATGTTTATTGTTCAGCTTTACTCTATCATGCATGCTTAGTACCTTTCAAGTACTGACGCATACTCTACGCTACATCTTCTCATGATGTAGGTTCAGGTCCTTACCTTCCAAATCATGCATAGATCGATTCCCGATCTCCAGTTCATCAGCATCAATGGTGAGTTCTCATTTCTCGAGGACATCAGACATATTTCTTCTACTTTTAGTCTTTAGTTTCAGTTTTGCTGGATTTAGCTGGGGCATGTCCCAGCACTTCTAGTCAGTTAGAGGATTATTTCATACATAGATAGTTTCAGCTTTAGTTTTGAGTTTCATCTTCAGTTGTTATTGAACTCTTCTCAGATTACTTATTTCAGATTTGGAATGGGTATTCCCCATCATTTTCTGTTACCTCATGGCTTATGCTTCCACACAGTATTTCTTTACTTCAGTTTACTTTAGTATGCTTATGATATGCCAGTAAGGTTATATTGGGGTAACTCGTGATCCTAGGTCCCGTGTCCGCGTCCTGGGGAAGCTTCGGGGTGTGACATCAATATTACCAGGCAAGCCTCCTTGAGGACGTGTCTTTTGAGCACTAGAAAATTGCCCAGACTGCTTCTCTAGATTTTGAGTTGCCAGATGGTTATTTATAAAATCCACAATTATTTTCTCCATGTTCGCATTTGCTTTAGCCTGATTAGCCATGATTTTATTCAACATCTCCTCAGTGCTCATGTTTCCATGTTGGTTGTTTTTATTATCTCACTGACCCTGTTGTTGGTAACCTTGCATATTACCTTGAGGTCTATATTGATTCTGGTCCTGTGCCTGATTTTGATTTCCAGCCCAAGCAAAATTAGGGTGGTTCCGCCAACTCGAATTATATGAATTCCCATAAGTGACCCCCTCATCGCTGTGCATTACCTACAAAGTTAACCGAATATGGGTTTGATCTACAACTATATGCAAGATGATCACCACTTCCACATATCTCACACCATGTATGTGGTTGTTCTACCATATTTACATGTGCCTGATGTTGTTAGAATGGTAGATTGCTAAAATAAGTGTTGATTATGTTCTGCATAGCAGCAATTTGGGCAGTCAAAGCTGTAATTGGATCCACTTCTAACATCCCAGCAGTTTTCTGCACCACAGATTTCACACCTCCTCCATTCCAATCAAGATTACCTTTAGAGATTCGAATTAGTAAGGTGAACAGTTTAGTATAAGTTTTTTCTGATGCTAGTCCTCCTGCAACTAAATCAAGTAAAATTTTGGTGTTTGGTTCTGAACCCTCAATGAAGGTATGAACCAATACTTCGTTCACTTGATGATGGTGCAGGCAACTTAGTAACAACAACTTAAGCCTATCCCACGCTTGATATAAATTTTCCCCTCCTTTCTGTCGGAAACTCAATATCTCGTTCCTAAACTTGGTTGTTTTCCCAGATGGAAAGAACCGTCTCTAAAATTTTTGAGCAAGATCTTCCCACGATGTAATAAAGTTAAATTTCAACCATATTTTTGCTTTCCCTAATAGAGAGAAAGTTAATAGTGTGAGTCTCACATAATCAGGGCTCACTCCAGTTGGAGTGTACGTGTCACTGATTTCAAAGAAGTTCTAAATGTGCACTTGTGGGTCTTCATGAGATATCCACTAAACTGCCCATTAGAGTGCAATAGTTGCACCATACTCTGCTTCAACTCAAACCTACAACCGAAGCTTTTGAATACAGGGGTTGTGCACGTTATTGCCACGTCTCTTTACTTTCATCTCTGCCACTACTACAAGTACAGTTTGTTCAACCCTTATTACTGATATTACTGGTTTACTCGCAACTAGAGGAACATGATATGTAAGTCCTACTTGTCTTCGCTGGTAATGAATGAATCTTTCCAATTCAATGAGTGGCTCTACCTGTTCTCGTTCATCTTCTATCTTGAAGTTCAAACACAACCTTTAGTAACAATAGCTAAGATCAAGTTGTCAACACTTTTAATGAAAACTGTAGAAATTAGGTAAATCAAATATTTCCTAATTCTAAAGTCCCCGGCACCGATGCCAAAAACTTGTTGCACCCAAACGCACACGCAAGTTTACGTGGTTGTGCTAGTATTAAAGTAGCTTTTTTTAAGAGTCGGGTATCATACCCACAAATACTTAAGATTAGATCGTATTCAATTCTTCAAATAATTAGAATTTAGAGCAAGTGTTATCAAGAAGAGTGATAAATGGTTCTAAATGATTAATTATCTAAGTACTAAGGTAAACTACTACGATTCAATTTCAATTGGATTTCAAACTATGACTTGGGAAATTCCAAGGTTGCAACCTGATATGGATTCATGCAAATTATTTTCTTTAATGGAAGTCAATCAATTATCGAATCACTGATTACATGGTTAAATGTATGGTCGTGGTCTCCCGATCTCTAATCACCTACGGCAATTGGCAGCCTAACTACATCGTTGAGCGGGGATAGACTGGACCAATTATCGAGCATTACATTTTCATCTCATCTATTAACCAAGCAAGGTTTCAAAGTATATTCCTATCCTAGATACAAATAAACCCTAAGCCTAGAGAAGATCATGCTCCTTTTATCCCACGTTCTATCCTCTTATTCTTCTCTCGAGTTCAATTTGGACAACACATTTATTTCAATGGTGGCCAGTCACGAAATACTAAATTAAGAACAAAAGAGAGATTCATATGATAACCAATATTAATCCATCAAAGTCAATAAAATACAATCATCATGTAGCCACAACCTATAACTAAGGAATTTAGCTACTCATAATAGGATTCTCAATCTTGAAATATTCAATAAACATTTGGGTCATGACACTTCTATAAACTCACTCATGAGTGGAACTGAATGAATAGGTGGGGTCTCAACACTAGAGTCTTTATCTTTGATTATATGGTAGATACACCCCTTGGAAACTAAATTTCTAGCCTTAAGGTATAAAATGAGATGACCCTTAGGCATTGCTAGACAACCTTCCCACACTAGTACTGACTCACCTAGAAACAAAAACTTTACGACTTGGGTCCTACAATCAACTGAGGCATAACAAGCATATTACCAGTCCATGCCTAAAATGACATCAAAATCCATCATATCTAACTCAACTAAGTCAGTTGTGGTGTCTTTATGATGAATTGAAATGGTGCAATTTCTATAGATTCTCTTAGTAAGAATAGACTCATCAACATGAGAAGAAACAATGAAATGCTATCAAAGTTGTTCTGGACCAATCCCAAATTTCATGGCTATATTTGCTTGCATTGGTTCCAGGGAGAACCTCAGCAGTTAAGGCATTTATTTGGCTGGCGGTACACTTTGGAGACATGATCTAAAATACGCAAACATATGAGTTAGAAGAAACTTTTATAAATTTGAACTATATCACACAAACTAAAATATGAAAGAAGTGTGATATTTCCTAATGTCAGTAGCCTTCCTATTATAGTAGCCTTCCTATTATAGATGTGGTGCTTTTCACACCCATAAGGACTCTACTAGACACAATATCATAGACATCCTAGGAAACATGAAATTTATGCTTTGATACCAAGTTTGTCACACCCTGAGCTTATACCCTGGCGTGTCCGACATTCGAAAACTATAGTTGGTCCTAAACGAATCTTTAGCGTGACTGACTACTGGGCATTACACTGAACAATTATTTCAAAGCTTTAAAAGATATTAGCATGTAAATCATTTAAAGGTACTTTATGTAGAGGTCTAATATAAATTTGAATAATGATGATATTGTTAAACATCTAAGTATCAACTACTCAACTGACTCACTAACTTGTCCATGAAGCCTCCACTAAACTGAAATAGGTGCTAGGATAAGACCCACAACTACATAAATAATAACTAAGTTTCTAATAAAATTGAATGACATAAATGATAAGGAGCCCTTTAAAAGTAAGGAGGTCTCCCCAAATACTGATGTAGGAAAGATCTTAATGAAGCACCTATTATCGATCCTAAACACCTATATCTACATCATAAAATGATGCAATATCGGATGTTGTTAGTATATGGAATGTACGGTATGTAAAACGACTAAATGAAACATTGACCGACTAAAATACGTATGCTTTAAGGGAACTAAAAGTAACTCAAGTTGAACTAAAACATGTAAATGTTATGAAAACAAGCAAACCAATACAACTGAGATAATACAATATATCAAAGACTAAAATAGTATACTTTCCTTTTCTTGGGGGGTTTCTATAACCAAAAACCATCACTAGAAGCCTCATGATGAAACAATATATTTCCCACACTGCCAGAGCCATCCAATACTTTGCAGGGTAAAAGAGGAACTGAACTTATAGATCCATCTTTAAGCCCTTACCAGGGGCAGTGTGAGGAGTCACTCGAATCAATAACATGATCCTATCCTATGATGGTTGCACAGTTTATGGAGTTAAAGTTATCTAAAACCTTACCCAACTCCATGCTCAATAATACTCCCAAAACATGCATTAATGCTTATATAAATACATGTGCTTGGTAAATACTCAAAAGTACTTCTTTGAAATCATACTAAACTTTCCTTTAACAGACTACAACTTCTTTCTAAAACTGATGATTCTTTCCTTAAAACTAGTCATGCTCTTACTATGGAAATAATACATTTGAAACGCTTAGTGTTCCTTTAGAAATCTTCTTAAATGATAACTTAAATACTTGAAACATACTTTGAGTCTTAAAACAATTAATGCATGAAAGTGAAAGTGCAAAAGCTTTCAAACAATTCAATGATAATTAGTGTTCATGTTGTAAATAGTCATGAACAATAATCACGGATCAGAAATACATGGAGAACTACAATATCAATGATAAGAATCATAAATCAATAAAAATGAAGTAAATGCAGTTCAAATTCATGAAACTTGGGGTAAAAACCCTAGGTTTAATCCCACTAACTGAATTCTAGATGTAAGGCATGAGGACGAACTTAGTACATCACTATGATAGCCTTACATACATGAGAGAAAAAGAGTTCTTCAAGAAATTTGGTGGAGATGCTTGAAACCCTAGATTTGAATTTTTTATTCTTATTCTAAGTCTTGGGAATGATTTTGAGAATAATTTGGATGCATAATACTGATAAGGACATTAATTGGGTCCCAAAACATCAGGTATTAGGCTTAGAAAGGGTGGAAAAATATAAAATGGACCCTCTAAAAAATGACCGAGCTTTCTACAGTTCATATATTCTTCTACAGGCCGTAGAAGTCTAGATTCTTGGGTTTTTGACGTTCTGGTTTATAGACCCTTTAAGGAGCCATAAACCCTTTACGAGCTGCAGAATGGTTCATAAAATGAGACTTGATTCTTTTGTTTTTACGGGACAATCTACGGTCCATAGTTCCTTTCACGGGTCGTAGAATGGTCTGTAAAATGAGATTTGACAGGTTTTTTTAAAATGTTATTCCACGAGACCATCTAAAGTTTGTAGATCCTTTCATGGGATGTAGAATGGTCCGTAATATTCATACTCCTGCACACTTAGAAATTTTTCAGCTTTTTCGAGTTTGATTTGAACTTAGGATTTTTCTGAGGTGTTACAAGTGGGGCTTGCCAACTAAAGCCTAGTCGCTTTAGTGGCCCTTGCACCGCTTTAGCTGCTAGGGGGCTCTTTAGGGGGCCTTGACATCAAGGGCCTAGCTACTTTTGCAGCCAAGTGACAGCCTTTGCGGTCATTGGTAGTTTATGCCCATTTTATGCTCTCATTTCTCATTTTTTCTTCAATTTTGAGATTTTGGAGAGCTCGATTTTCTATGGGAAATTGCTAATTGTTATAAGAATTGGCCCGAGAGTTGTTTTGCAAAATTGTTAGGCTCATTGATCGGGCATTTGACCCGTAAGTCTCACTCCCTTTCACTTTGTTTTTAGTTTCAATGGTGATTGTTAATCATCTTGGTTCATGGCCTATTTTGGATTATTTGAAGCATCACATTGTGGTTGTTTTTAGGGTACATAATCCTTGAGCTGAATGAGATCAATTGACGGAGTCAATTGCGGGATTCCTTGCGCGGGTCTTGTAATGTCATTTTGGATTTGACTTTAGTCACACTTTCAATTATTGAAAATTGGGTATCAAACCATCCATATTGACATTGTTATCATTTATTTGTTAACATTTTAATGATCACCGGTGGTTCAAAAGGGTAAAACTCCACTTTAGTGATTCTAGAGGGTGTTTGATCGGTTTTGAAGTGGGAAACGACTTACAAATTTTAGACTGAACTTGTGTTGGTATTTACATGTTGTTTAGATAGTTTTGGGAAGGTTCTTAGAATGTCTTCATGTTTAGTTGATATAAATCGTGTCTTAGCTTTATTTTCGGATAATTTTAGGGTAATTAATCATGACTACCATTTGTGCATTGTAGTATCATGCCATGTGTAACTATATATCTAGTTGTATTGATCTTGGTGACATGATTTCCCTTAGCCTAGGTGTAGGCTAGTGATTGCTTTAAAATTGCTATTTTGGGAGCCGTTATGCCTTAGAATCCTCCAACACCATTTCAGACAGCTCTAGCTTCCTGTAGACTGATGTAGCAAACTTGGGTTTGATAGTATGAATCATTAGCTCGGTGTAAAATGTGATCCTATTGAACTTTAACCCATAACTTCCCTATTCTACGTCCTGACGTGTTTTGGATTGTTATTTTATAGCTCGTTGGTTACGTTAGATCAAAGCATGGCTTTCAAGCTAGAGTTGGTCCCTTGTGACTCCGATGGTGACACCAATATATGGTTTATTTCTTGCCTAATGTTGATCTTTTGATATTGGAGTTCTTTAGAGTGTTTTAGCAATAGTTCAAGTCCGGGCATACTTCTTCTAGTCATTATTCGAGGTCCGTACACATTTTTACTAGATGAGGTTTGAGTCCGGCACACATCTATTATTCGGGTTTGAGCTCTAACATCTTAGTTCTATTATGGTATCTTCGGCTTGTTTTCACTGCGATTTGAGTTTGGTGTCGACCGTTTCAGTTCTAGATCCCCTATGTGCTCACGGGTTTATGGGGGTCCATTTGGGTTATTAACCTTTCAATTATGCATGAGTGTACCTTCTGGGATTATGGGGTCCAATTAGGTTATAGATAGCTTATATATTTTACCATTCGTTCCTTCTAAATTATTGAGATGTATAGTTAGGCTTTGTCCTATTGTCCCGTATATTTGACTCTTAGCTACCGTTTATTTCCTCTCTTTTCATTATGTATTTTATTTATGAGATCAATAGGCCTATGATGCCTACTGGGTACCCATTGTTTTGGTACTAATTCTACATTTTACATCTATTTTTCTGATGCAGATTCGAGTGCCAGTCGACAACGCTGATTCTACTACAACAATGTGGATTTCTGGAGATGGAGGGTGAGCTGATGGCGTTTTAGTTTGACTCATCTTCATTTGCATATAGTTTTTTGCTAGTCTTTTGTATTCGAGATAAGTTTGTCTTATTTTGGTTATTTTGTAGCTTGTACTATTTTTAGTAGCTTTGTACATCACCCACTTGGTCGTGGAATTGGATCTTGTACTACTGTATATATACTTATTTGATTCCTATTTTTGCTATCTATTTCTCTGTTTTGTTGTTTTCTTTCCGTTGTTCTATGGCTTCTGCCATATATTCCTGTTACTCGCCATTTCAGAATATGGGTTGGCTTGCTTACCAGTGAGTTATGGTAGGTGCCATCATGACTTGAGTTTTTGGGTCTTGATAACTTTTGAACATGATATCATGTATATCTTTTCATACACAACTATTTAAAAATATATTTGTTTACATTAATAATGATTAATTTATTTTATTAACTCTAAGAAGGATATAGTCAAAGAAATCAAATTCAATAATACCTTACTAGTAAAATAATTTGTGCCTCGTGCAGGAATTTAATATCACGGAATTTATAAAATAATACTTTTATAACATCTTATCATTTATCCTTCAATCAATCATCTTTAATTTGATTTTATAATTTATTCTTTTGCTTCCAGGAAGTGTTACTATTTGATATTTTTGGGGAATAAAATAAACATCAATCTGAGATATTTAAGTTTCTAATAAATAAATAATCGTTGGTGAAGGGATAAATAAAATTTAAAAGGTTGAAAAAGTGAACAAATATTCTAATTTTAACGTGTAGAAAGTTCAGCCGTACCTTTTGTTTTACATATATCATTTTAAAGTTCTCCATTTAAATGTATCATAAGAAATTATTAAAATGGAAAATTAAAGGAAGAATATATCATATTGGACAAAAATTCAACATATTATATATACTTGAAAGGTAAAAGTATTACACAAAGTTGTTCAATTTGTTTGGGTGCTTTTTAAAAAATCAACATACCACAGTGACGGTTCAATTTGAAACTATACTTTTATTCCAATCGCAGTGTCGAGAAACACATCTATTATTTCAAGAAAAGTATTTACAACTTGCAGTAAACTTGAGAATCTATCCATACTTCATATTGAATATGAGCAAATAATTTATTGTGTAGTTATCTATGTCTTTGGGATTAAAAGAGGCTCCAGTCTAGTCATACTCCTCTATAGGTCATCCGGCACAACATCCTTGAAGCCATGTCAAAAGTTTATTACTTATTGTCTTCTTTTTCTAGTTTACTTCGCACATCAAGGTACGATAAGGTTTTTAAGGTCTTCCTTACAATGGCATACCAAATTTGAATTTTGTCTTCAAAGAGATGGTAGTATATATCTTTAAGTGATTTCTTTGTTGTACCTTCAACAATTCCAGTAGTAAAAACTTATGTGGATACTCAATTAACATGTGTTATTTAATCTGTACTAACAAATACTTATAACAATAACTTTGCAGAAACATAAACAACAAAGTTTAAAGCTTGTACTCAATAACAACAATTAATAACATAAGCATAAAATAATGACTATGAAAAACATACTAGGATCTGTAACAATATGAAACAGAAAGGAACAAATCAAGCCTACTGAATGCATAGTATCTCCTTAAGGAAATTATTCCCCTCTTGTAACACCTCGGACTTTAAAAGATCTTAATTGAGATTTCATACAAGTTACTCTTCAAATTTTGAGTTTTTGGATCAACTTCAAATGACCATATCTTTTAGCACATAAGGATTTAGGTGGTTCATGAGTTATCAAATCGAAGTTTTTGAGTCATCTTTCCAACGCCACCGAATTTGCTGAATTCCGAGCTCAGATGAACGAGTTATGCCTATTTGAGTACAACGTCTCTATTTAAGGCATTTTAATCCATTTTAAGAAGGGGTATTTTGGTCTTTTCCTTACCCCACTAGCCTAACACGCTTTTCTCTCACCCAAATAGGGGTCTAAACTGATTTAGATCAGTTTTATTCGATCCAAAAGCATTAGAGTTTTTTAGAGCAAGTTCAAGAGGAGAAGAAGAAGGGCTTCAAGTGTTCTTTCAAAAACTTGAAGATTTTGCCAACAACAAGTATTCTTTGACGTATGTAAGCTTTCATAGTGTTTGGTTTTTTCACCATCACGCCAATCATGTAATTCGATTTATGAATTCATCCATGAGATTCTCTATATTGACATTCTTGTGAAGTTCTTGAGTTTTTACCCCATTCTTTAACAATTGAGGTTTTTGAATTCTTGAGGTGAGGGTCTTGCGAATGAGCGTTGTTCTTGATGGTTTTTGTGTGGAATTTTGTTGAGTTTGTGTTGGGTTTATGAATCCAAACGAGTTGAGAGTAAACCATTCTATTCTAGATGAGTTAGGCCTTGAATTAGAGCAAGAAAATTCATCAAAAATCTGGGGAGAGGGGTGGGGCGTCGTGCCAACAGTGCACCCAAACTATTGTTCAGTAGTTTGGGGCCTGGCGCACCACACCAATAGTTTTCCCCAAACTACCTTCCCAAAACTACCTTCAGTAGTTTGAGGCCTGGCGCCTTGCGCCAGGGTCGTTAGGCCACTTTCTTCTCCATTCTTCATTCCGTAATTGTTCCTTTGAGTTGAGCTTTCGTTCTCTCCTTGATAAGAACTCTTGAAGTCTTCATTAATCCTTGAGAGATCCTACATATACTAATAAAAACTCTTAAATTTACATTTTAAATTTAAGTAAATATTAAGAGGAAAGTTCGAGGAACCTTTTGAGTCATTTTGAGAAGTCTTTTACAATCTTCTAGAACTTGAATCAAAACTTGAGTAAATGAGTACAAGAATGAGGAGAGTTGTCTTGCATTTTTCAAAATGAGTATAAGGGAACTATGTATTTCCAAGTATAAACACTTTTACATTTCAAAAGAGAGAAACATTATTTTCTAAATGAGTTTATGAGGAGTTTTTGAGTTTTACCTCTTTTAAGAGGATCTTTTGAGTAGTAACCTCAAGTTGAGAAAGAGTTATGTTCTATACATTTGAGCATGAGTTCTATATATTATTGGGAGTAGTATTGAGCAGTGATATGAGGATGAGTTCAGCCAACTAACATTCCTCATAAACCATGTAGCCAACATGGGTAAAGGATCATACCTTTTAGACGATACCTTATTGCTTTAAAGCATAGCTTAATGGATCCACTTAGTTGAGGCATTTTATACCCCAGCAAGGTATATGACAGTTCTGGCAGCGTGGGCGAGGTGTTATATCATCACGTAGCTCATAGTGATGTTTAGGCATTGTTGGTTAGAGAATCTTCCAAATAAGAGTAAAGAGTCTATTATTGTATTTTTATACATCTTGAATTCTTGTCTACTATTTACAAAGCTTTATATATTTCATCTTATTATCATTGCTTTCATATTGAGTTGAGTTGAGTTGAGATAAGGTGAGTGTGTCTTCCCTTTCTATCAATTCAAGCTATATATTTATGTTTCAATATTCCCCTTACATGCTCGTACATTTAATGTATTGATGTCATTCGATTTGCATAGTTTCATGATGCACATACAGGTGTTCAAGGTCATCAACAGGTGCTCCGTTGATACCACTTCCAGTTCCAGTTAGCTTTGGCGAGCTTGCTTGCTTTCGGAGGGGGCCACATCTAGATTTCAGTTTGTTAGGATGCCATGGGTCTTGTCCCGACTTCCATCATTGTATTTAGAGGCTTTATATACAGTAGTAATTGAGGAGTCCTTTCCCATTTCCCTTTTTGCTGTTTTAAAGACTTTAAGTTGAACATTTATGTTATTTGAGTATTTTAAATAGGTTTGAGTTAAACTATCTTATTAATTAGATCTTATTAGTAAATCTTTGCATTTGAGTTCTTGTATCGTTGAGTAAGATTTCCACTAAGTATTGAGCCAGCCTAAGGGTTTTCTTGGGGACCAGTGATGGTTCTCGAGCACCGGCCACGTCTAGGGTGTAGGCTCGGGGAGTGACGAACTTGGTATCAGAGCACAGAGTTTAAGAGTCTTAGGGTGTCTATGAAGTCGTGTCTATAAAGTCTTAGTTATCGGTGTAAAGCGCGTCACATCTAAAATTATGATTCTACAACATTTAGGAAAACATTTCACTTACTTCTTACGCATTTTCATGCGATAGAGTTCAACTCTATAAAATTTTCTTTCTAATTCATGCTTGTGCATATCTTTTCAGATCATGCCTCCACGAAGAGCTATTCGAGGACGTCCTGCAAGAAGAAATGTTGATCCTCAAGATCAAGGTGTACCCAATGCACCTGAAGCGCAACCCTCTTAAGGAGAGGTCACTAATGTTAAGTTTCGGGATGCAATCCGAATGTTGAGTCAAGTAGTGGAAAATCAAGCTGGTCAACAGAAAGGGGTTCGTCAGGAAATGGATGATACATTCAGAATCTGTGAGTTCTTGAAAATAAATCCCCAGAATTCACAGGGTCAAATTTCACTGAGGATCTGGAGAACATTGTAGAGGAACTGCAGAAAGTGTTTGAGATTATGCGAGTTATTGATGCTGAGCGTGTGGAGTTAGCTTCATACCAACTCAAGGGGGTTGATAGGTTATGTTACGACCAATGGAAGAAGAGTAGGGCCGAAGGGGCACCACTTTTGAGTTGGGCGGTATTTGAAAGTGCCTTCTTGGGGTGGTTCTTTCCCCATGAACTAAGGGAAGCAAAGGTGAGAGAATTTTTGAATTTGAAAGAGAAATCCATGAGTATGCATGAGTACAGCCTCAAGTTCACCCAATTGTCTGGTTATGCTCCGAAGATGGTGACAGATATGAGAAGAAGGATGAGTCTATTTATGTCTAGGTTGTCTCGCTTGTCAAGCAAAGAGGATAAGGCACCTATGTTGATAGTAAACATGGGCATAGCCAGGCTGATGATCAATGTGCAGCAAGTTGAGAAAGAAAAACGGAAAGATAGAGAGGAGTTCCGCAATTTGAGGGCTAAGACAACATGTCATGAGTCCGAACACCAGAAGACCGAAAACGTGAATCGGTTATCTTTTCAGCAAAGGCCAACTGGACTTGCTTTATCATCATCTAGTGCACATGCACCAAAGAATAGAGGTGAGTTCAGGAACCATAACTCCTAGAATTCTAGAGCTATACCTACCTAGTCTCAGGGTAGTCTGGCCCAAGGGGCTAATTGGACTCCTACATGTGCTAAGTGTGGTAGAAACCACCCAGGAGCATTTCTTGAAGGCTCCAATAGTTGCTTCAAGTGTGGGCAGACAAATCACTTCATGATGGAGTGCCCTAAGAACAGGCAGGTAATGGTAATGGGGGCAATAGAGCCCAATCTTCTTCACCGGCTCCAGCAGATAGAGATGCTCTAAGAGGAGGTACTTCAGGGACATACGGAGGAGCAAACCGTCTGTATGTTATCAGCAGTCGCCAAGAGCAGAAGAATTCACCAGATGTTGTCACTGGTATGATCAAAGTCTTTACTTTTGATGTTCAGGCATTACTTTATCTAGATGCGAGTCTATCTTTTGTGACTCCGTATGTTTCTTTGAGATTTGATATTCTTCCCGAATGACTTCTTGAGCCCTTCAGTGTTTCCACACTTGTTGGTATGTCTATTATAGCAGAAGGAGTTTATTGTGTCATCTCTGTCAATCACAAGGACACCATGGTTGACTTAGTCGAGCTAGACATGGTGGACTTTGATGTTATTCTAGGTATGGACTGGCTTTATGCTTGTTGTGCCTCAGTTGATTATAGTACCCGAGTAGTCAAGTTTCAGTTTCCTAATGAGCCAGATTTAAAGTGAAGGAGTAGTTCAGCAGTACCTAAGGGTCATTTCATTTCATACCTTATGGCCTGAAATTTAGTCTCTAAGGGATGCATTTATCACTTAGTCCGAGTTAATGACTGTAATGTTAAGACACTGCCTATTCAGCCAGTTTGAGTTGTGAGTGAGTTCCCAAAGGTCTTCCATACTCGACCTATCTCCATTTCTCCATTTAGAATGGCTCCAACTAAGTTGAAAGAGTTAAAAGAGCAGTTGAAAGAACTTCTTGATAAGGTTTCATTCAACCAAGTATCTCACCTTGGGGCGCTTCGGTCTTATTTGTGAGAAAGAAAGACAGTTCTCTTAGGAAGTGTATCGATTACTGCCAATTGAACAAGGTCACTATAAGAATAAGTATCCTCTTTCAAGAATAGATGATATTTTCGATCAACTTCAGGGTGCCACTTGTTTTTCTAAGATAGACCTCAAATCTAGCTATCATTAGTTGAAAGTAAGAGAGAGTGATATTGTAAAGACAACATTCAGGACCCGTTGTGGCCATTATGAGTTTCTTGTTATGTCTTTCGATTTGACTGATGCTCCTACAACATTCATGGATCATATGAACATAGTGTTTAAGTCGTATCTTGACATCTTTGTTATCATATTCATTGATTGATTTATTCGAGGAATGAGGAGGGTCATGCTAGTCATCTCAGAATAGTCCTCCAAACTCTCAAAGATAGAGAGTTGTATGCTAAGTTTTTAAGTGTGAGTTTTGTCTTGAGTTGGTGGAGTTCTTAGGCCATATTGTATCTAGTGAAGGGATTCGAGTTGACACTCAGAAGATAGAAGCCCTGCAGAAAGGGCCCCAGACTCACATCTCCAACTGACATAAGGAGTTTCTTGGGATTGGTTGGTTACTATAAAAGGTTCCTCGAGTGGTTTTCATCTATTTCATCTCTATTGACTAAGTTGACTCAGAAAATAGTAAAGTTTCAATGGTCTGAAGCTTGTGAGAAAGCTTTCAGGAATTGAAAACTCGGTTAACTACTGCCCTAGTGTTGACCCTACCAGAGGGTACAAAAGGCATTATTGTTTATTGTGATGCATCCAAAGTTGGACTTGGTTGTGTATTGATGCAAAATGGTAAGGTTATAGCCTATGCCTCCAGATATCTTAAGGTTCACGAGAAGAATTACCTAACTCATGAACTTTAGTTGGCAACTGTAATGTTTGCTTTGAAAATAGGGTGTCACTATCTCTGTGGTGTTCATGTAAATGTGTTCACCGATCACAGGAGTCTTCATTATGTTTTTAGCTAGAAAGAGCTTAATCTCACACAGAGGAGGTGGTTGGAGTTACTCAAGGATTATGACATGAGTATTCTCTATCATCCAGGTAAGGCTAATGTTGTTGATGATGCTTTGAGCAAGTTATCTATGGGTAGTACTGCCCATGTTGAGGAAGGCAAGAAAGAATTGGCTAAGGAAGTTCATAGATTTTCCCAATTGGGAGTCCGTCTATTGGATTCTAATGAAAGTGGAGTTGTGGTGATGAATGGGGTTGAATCGTCACTAGTGTCTGAAGCGAAGGAGAAACAAGAACAAGATCATGTTTTGCTTGAGCTAAAAGCAAATGTTCATAAGAAAAAAGTGATGGCTTTTGAACAAGGGGGAGATGGTGTGTTGAGGCATCAAGGTAGATTGTGTGTACCAAGGGTGGATGAACTCCAAGAGAGGATTGTGGCAGAGGCTCATAGTTCCAGGTATTCAATTCATCCCGGTTCCACGAAAATGTACCACGACTTGAGAGAAGACTATTGGTGTAGTATGAAGAGGTGCATTGCAAAGTCCGTTGCTAAATGTCCAAATTGTCGGTAGAGCACCAAAGACCCGGTGGTATGGCTCAGAATATAGATCTTCAAGAATGGAAATGGGAGATGATTAATATGAATTTCATTACTAGTTTGCCGTGATCTTGTAGACATCACGATTCGATTTGGGTGATTGTAGATCGGATGAATAAATCGGCCCATTTCTTTCCGGTAAAGACTACCTATTAAGCAGAAGATTATCCCAGATTTTATATTCAAGAGATAGTCCGACTCTTTTTTTAATGGAAAAAATTAGCAAAGGACATTTTTGTAATCTAACTTTGAACATAAAACCTTCCCACTTTTAATATAGGGAATGGGCTCAAATATGCCATTGGACTTTAAGAAAAGGCTCATTTATGTCATCCGTTAAAAGTTTGGTTCATTCATGCCATTATTTTTAAACATAAAATATAAATGGTTTTGCAATACCATTTTTGCCACGTGGCCTCTTATAAGAGGTCTACATCACCAAAATTAAACCGGCCCACCATTTAACCCATTTAAAATTAATTAGTTAATTAATTAAATTTTAAATTAAAATCCACACCCTTTAATGCCAACCAGACCTCCCTCTTATGATCATAATTCCAAATTTTCCTTCAATGATAATGACGAAGAGAGTGATGAAAATCAAGTAAACAAAGATGACGATTTAGAGTTTACGTTTGTGATGGAACATCAATTTTCAACTATTTCTACTGATAAAATCTTCTATAATAGTCAGATTCATTCAACCTTCACCATTTCAACAGAGATACATTATTATACAACGTCTAATTCAATTGTTATGTGGAGAAGGTTTCAAACTCCGCCAAAGTCAATTCGAGTTTCATTAAGGAAGCTTTTCATGGATGATTGTGAAACTGCGTCATGGTCTTCCTCGTCAGAAGCCAACGACCTAAAAGGAATTCCTTCGAGAACATATTGCTTGTGGAGGCCGATATTGATGGAAGAATCTCCATCTTAACTGTTTAAGAAGCGAAACTCCACTGGCTCCTCCTCTAAGAGGTGGAAGTTACATGACTTTCTTCACCAGAGTAACATTGAAAACAAACAATTCTGTTCAAAAAAGAGAGAAGAGAAAAGGTGGGTCAGTTTAAAAAGAGATAAGCAAAAGGGTGGGTCGAATTAGTAAAAATGGGTCCAGATTTTAATTTTAAATGGATTAAAGGGTGGGAAATTTTTTGATGATGTGGACCTCTAATAAGAGGCCACATGGAAAAAATGGTATTGCAAAATCATTTATATTTTCTTTTTAAAAATAATGGCATGAATGAGTCTTTTCTCAAACAGAAATGACACAAATGATCCAAACTTTTAACGGATGGCATAAATGAGTCTTTACTTAAAGTTCGATGGCATATTTGAGCAGTTTCCCTTAAATATAATATGATATGATTATGTGTTGCACCTATTAGCACATCAAAATGAAATGCATTGCTATTGATGAAGAAACCATCCATGAATGGGACAGTTTCCCAACCACAAGATGCTGCCAAAATGCCCTCAACTTCTTCACACAGGCATTAGCCAAGCAAGCAATTCAACAAGGGAACCTCTTCCTCCATAAAGATCAATGGGGACGTTGCGCCTCTGGATACTTTGAGCACCAGCTCTCTGTTTCCATCGATAAATGTGGACTTAATTCCCTCTATCAACAAAGCAGCCAATGTTCTATCCTTTCTTTGACAAGTATTGTGCAGGATCACAATTTTAAGGATGTCAGGGATAACTATTCAAGTTTCACTTCCTCCAACTTCGACCATGCTTGCAAGGATTGCACTAGTGCCATCAAGTCTGCGAGGGATCATTTCCTCAATCAGTTTAATGCGAAAGATAATGAAACAGAGAGAGCTATTTGTCTTGTGGCTGTTGTCATTTCAGTTACTACCACAAAATTAAACGATCCCTCTTTAATCGACGATTTCTTCAGATGTTTGCCAGGGCTGAATACTTTAGGTGAGGAAATTAGTGACATTAGTTTTAATTAATTGCAATGTTTACTAATATCTTTCGTTGTACAGATAAGTCAAGTGAAGAGTACATTAAAATCAAATGTAAGTATGAGATTAACACAAAGTAGGTAGCACTAATTGTTTCATAATCTTATGGAGTACTAATTAATTGACTAAATAAAATGCAGATTCTTTGGCAAAAGCATTGGTTGCAATTGTTTTAGCAATATTTGTGATGATGATGGCGATATTTCTTGTTAAGTATGTAACAAGAAATGCTAGGGCTAGACAAAAGCTTCTTCTTTCGAAGCCAAAGATGTTTGCTTCTTGTCCAGGGCTATATACTTTCTCAAAAGCTGAGAGTGAGAACGCGATGGGATGCGGTAGTGCAGGGAAAGTTTTCAAAGGGGTTCTTCCCAGTGAACAAGTAGTTGCTACCAAGCAGATATATAGAAGTAACACATCCGATTCTTTCAGTAGAGAACTCGAGAAAGAGTCAGACATCCTAATCTTGTTTGCCTCTTTGGGTGTTGCATTGAAAACGGTGGACAATATTTAGTCTACGAGTATTGCTCTGTTGGAAATCTAGCTCAACATCTTCTGAGTAAGTAGAGAGTAGAGTAATTTTTCAAGATTGATCGTAATCACCCTTCCTAATCAATGTGTTAAAAATCTTTTAGTAAAGAGAGAGTCTTAAGTTGGGAACAAAGGGTAAAAATCTTAAGAGACTGTGCAGTTGCATTGAGGTATCTCCACTGCTACATAGATGGATTCATTGTTCATAGAGATATTAAGGTATCAGCTAGTAAATCATTTCTCTTGAATTGTATTTCTTATGATCAATATATATTTCCTTTTTTTTTGTGAATTACGATGTGTGCAGCTTACAAATATCCTTTTAACAGAGGATTTGGAAGCAAAGCTATCAGATTTTAGGCTGGCAAAGATGTTGGGAATGGAAGAGAGCAAAGTGTTCACAGATGTACGAGGGACGATAGGTTATATGGATCCAGAATATATGAGTAACGCGAAGTTGACCTGTGCAAGTGACGTTTATAGCTTTGGTATAGTAGCTTTACAAGTTCTTTTAGGCCAGAAAGTGATTGAACTTGATTTGGATGCCAGAGACCAAGGCTAACCCATCGGTGGCCCCCTAAACTTGGCACGATCTTTCACTTAGACACCTCAACTAAAGGATTTTCATTTTAAACACCTAACGTAGGGTTCCCATGTGTTACTTTAACACTTTTTGCACAGGTGGAGTGTCGCGTGATTTTCACTCATTCAAGGCGCGTAAACATCAAAATTTCGTCTGATGTGGCGTCCCCAACGGTAATATTACTCCATATCATCTATTTATATTATTTTTTCTCCAATTGTACCATAACTAAGACCCCAATTTGTCTCTTCTTTTCCAATTTCTCTCTTCTTCAGCCTTTCTTTAATTCTTGGCCCTTAATACTTTCATGTCGAGCTTCTCCAATTCTTCCATGGCATCTGTGGATGAAGGTCGATATTGTAGGTGTGGTAATGAAGCACTATTAAAGACTTCATGGACCCAATTAAATCCAGGGCGTAGATTTTTTACTTGTAGAATTTCAAAGGTAAAATTCTTTGTTCCCTTATTTTTTTCAAGTCAATTAGATGATTAATTGTTAGCGTCTAATTCTTTTTGATTGGTTTTATAGAAAATGGGTGGTTGTGACTATTTTCTTTGGTATGAAGATCGACACCCTCCACAAGCAAACAGGGTAATGTGGGGATTGTTGAAGAAAGTCAATGCTTTTGATGAAAAATTAAAGCGAGCAAGAAATATATTTATTGTTGGTGTCGTTGCTACTGGGTTGCTGATGTTTGGAATATGGAAATTGAAGCCTAATTGTTAGTGTTCTTGAGGTGTTCGGTCTAGTAGTATTTTGATGTTGTATTTGGTGTTCGATCTAGTAGTATTTTGATGTTGTTGTTGCTGTAAATTTTCGATGTAAATGTGCATTTTGGATTCAATGAAATTCTATGTTGTTGTTGCAGTAAAATTGGTTTTTTGGCTACATACAAATCTCAAATTTGTTCTCACAATGTAACACCAAAAGCAAATAGCCAAATTACACAATTGGTCATATTCGTCACAATGTAACACCCAAATTACACAAAACATAGACAGTTATATTGCATGCTCCATAATGAGCTCAAAGTTAGCATTATGCTACATACCATTCAAGGTTACAACCTTCAAAAGAGTGTACCAAAATAAAGCTAGCATAATCAAAAGCTACATACAACCTTCACAAAAGTGTTTACTAGTACCAAAATAAAGCTAGCGTACTCCAAAAACATTAGATAGCAAAATAAGGGCCCAAAATCAACCTATTCTAAGTTGGTGCTACTTCTACTTTTTGTTTTCCATTTGCTGCAATTGGGAAGTGGTGACAGCATCTTTGTTTTTCCATCTCAAGCCTCTAGGCTTAAAGCCAAGGTCTATACCCGTTAAACTTGCATCCTTATAACTTAAACCTGTTGGTAGAATCCTTTGACTTGAATTCCCAGGCTATTTTTTGAAGAAAAAACCAAAATTAATATATAAACTTGCATTCATTTCAGAGATAGTTTGTGACAAACTTACGTTTAGTATTTGGGTTCCACTTGCACTTGTGTAGATGCCAAATCCAACATTACTTGATCCACCATTAGTTGGCCTCTTTGGTCCCCCTCCTGCAGAATCTTCTCCAGTTGCAACTCTTCCTATTTTTTGTCCAGCAGTTTGTCTTGTCTTTGTAGGTAGTTGACTGGTTATTCCTCTTGTAACAGGAATACTTGTATCCACAAATGGTGGTGGTTGGCTTGTTTTTGCAGTTTCCCTTGCCCTCTTAACTCTACTGGTATCACCACAAACTGTTGTTGAAGAAGCATGACTGTTTGATGTTGTTGAAGCAGGTTGGTTGAATCTTGTTGGTCCAGGTTGGAAGGAGCTTGTTGGTTCAGGATGGCAACTTCCTTGTGAACTTTGACCAGCAGTAAATTGTGAACTGTGGCTAGCTGGTTGTGAAGTATGGACACCAACCTAAATATCAAACATAAAGTTTGTTCATTACATTCAACAAGAATTTTAAAAAGGCACAAACAAATAATAAGTTATTTTACCTTGAAATATTTCTTGTTGTGGCCTTGTTGTTTACACTTGGAACAAGTAATTTTCAACCCTTGTTTGGACATCTTTCCATACTTCTTTCTTGGTTCATCTTTACTCTTCTATTTCTTGGAGGTCTACCAGGCATTTGCTTAGGTTCAAGAGGCTCAATCCTTGGATTGTTAGTTTCAGGCCACATCTTCATATTTGAAATTGGTTGAATGAAATGACTATAAGCCTTTAAGAAGGTATCCTTCCTATACCAATGCTCCACAAGTGGTTCAGGTTCCTGTTCTATGTGGTACAAAGCAGAAATAGCATGTTGGCATGGAATGCCTCTCAATTGCCAAGTTCTACAGCTACAAACTCTATTAGTCAAGTTGACTGTATGCCTATACTGCCCTTCTCCAATCTCAAACCCAACATCAGCATTCCAAAGCACCTTGAATGCCCTAGACTTTTCCTTATTCTCCTCCAACATAAGTCTAGCCATAGGTGCAATATCACATATCCATGTGTCAGCAAACTTAACCATATCCACAGTTCTAGTCATTAATTTTCTCCTAATTTCCTCCAACATGGTTATTATAGATTTGTGTCTACATGATAAGATCCATGAGTTAAAGGTTTCACACATGTTATTTTCAACTGCATCACATTTGGAATGCTCTTGAAAGAATGCTCTAACCCATGACACTTGTGGATAATGCAATAAATGATCATTAATTTCATTACCAAGTCTGCTCATTTTGTAAAGCTCCTCACTGTACTTCACTTCAAAAGTTGCCTTGGAACATCTCCAGAATTGTTTTCTCTTTTCCTCTCCCTTCTATTTTTTACTCTAATTAGACCAGATGTGTCTGGCACACATTCTAACTTCAGCATTTGGTAGCAGTTCACCAACAGCCGCTTGAAGACCCTACAATAAAATACAATTCAATACAATTCAAGAAAGAAAATACATTTCTATATATCTACAATTATCAAAGTAATAGACAATTACCTTCTACATATCTGACATTACAGTAAGACCATGTCCAGTACCCAACTGCAGGTCCTCTTTCAAGTAGTTGATAAAGAAACTCCAGCTATGTTTAGTCTCCTTATCCACAACTGTCCAGGCTATAGGAAACATTTGATTGTTTCCATTTCTTCCAACTGCTACAAGAAGTTCACCCTTACAAGCACTCTTTAAAAACATCCATCAAATCCTATTATTCTTCTACATCCTTCCTTCCACCCTTTCTTCAATGCATCCAAGCATACATAGAAGTACACAAACAAATTCTTT
>JAJOOE010060526.1:0-23281 GCA_036250405.1 Solanum raphanifolium | reverse complement strand
AAAAAAACATTCAAAGGCCAAATAGTCATGATTACAAAGAGCCTATGAAATCTACTAACTGATCTACTTCATCTATACCCTCTTCTTTACACCAAAAATATAGAGTATTAATGCAGTTTTCTTTAACTTTCTGCATTGGGTTAGTAATATTCTTAAAGCACCTATTGTTTCTTTCCTTCCAAATTGACCACCATATGCAAGATGGAACTAGATTCCACCATTTTTTCTGTGTTTTACTCCCCCCTCTTCTCATCCAACAGTTTAGTCATCATAAATACATTGTTTATCAAGTATTAATCTTATTTCTACTAAACTTCCCTTAAATCTTTGTCGAAAGCAGCAAAGTTCTGCATGTTAGTTCATATAATAATACCTAGCTTTTCAACCATCACTACAGTAATGCATGTGAAAAAGTCGACAAGCTGAAATCCTTTTCCTATCTATGTTTGAATTCTTAAGGTAAAGCAAGAGTTTCTACTGATTAAAAAACACGAGACAAATGTGAGAGGTGAAGGAATAATCTCAGGGTAATGAATGCAACTAAATTGATTCTCACTCGCGTTCTCTCAACATAGATTCCTCAGAAATTATTCTTTAGTGTGAGCAATTTAATGTAATTTGCACACTATAATTCCCCAAATCCAATTCATGGCACAACACACGAGCTTTGAAGTTCCTCTGAGTTGTTTTGGTACTTACACTACTGATCCCAGTATGATGACAAAAGAAATGACAACTCAAAGTTCTTTATATCCCCATTGTATAGTGCTTTCTGCATTCAAGAATCCAGATATCCAATATTACCATGCTTTATCAGTTCATTAACAATGCCAGAGTAGCAGATCCCAATTCCATCACTCTTCAACTTTATATTAAAAAACCATGTGATTGTAAGAAGATACCAAAGCCTTTTCCTGTTCTTAAATTAGACACACGCATACACTGAGCAGCAGCAGATATTTCAAACAGTCAACTTGGTGCATGGCAATAGGCAAGGATAATCCTATAGTACACTCAAATCAAAGGCTAATACATGAATGCAATGAATCATAAAAGCAGCAATACCATACTAGTTGTGATTCATCGTGGTTTGATTATTTATCACATTGACAGTCAATCTATGGAACTTAAAACCGTCTAATGACAGTTCACTACCGTTAATCAATCAAGAGGGTTGCGAAACTGCTTAAGGTTATCTATTGTATCACATACTTTTGCATTCTGTCCTCCTCTTTCTTCTTATAGTAAGATAAAGGGTCAGGCATGGTGGGTAGCCACAGCCACTCATCCGTTGAGCTGGCCGAAAGAAGCAGGCAAAGAATCTTACACTAAAAAGCATATTCCTATGCTAGAAAACTATTAATCAAAGTACTTAGAATGGAATAAATGACGAACAAACATTTTCTTTGAAGGTTCCATGTTTCCTTTAAAACAAGTCAACAATCTAGTCACAAATTAGTAGAATTAGCACATAAAGCTATATAAAAACCAAACCCATCACAACACAATCCTCCTAGATTGGTACCACTAACAAAGATATATCACAGATCATCAGTGTCCTCACAAGTCCTTTGCAACAAAGGCTACCAATTTAGTACAAAAAAAATCTTTCAAATAAAACTCAACTACTCACTTAATTTCAATTTGTTTGTCTGGTTTTGACTCAACACGGAGTTTAAGAAAGTAAAAAAGACTTTCGAATCTTGTGGTCTAAAACTAAAAATATGTAGAATGTATCAAAATGCCCTTTAAGACGAACAAATTGAAACAGAGGGGAGTATACATAAATGGACCAAATGGGTGTACTGCCTCTCATTTCCCTAGAGGTGAATCCAGCCATGACCACACACTATGGAGCATTCATTCACATAACTCGAGTCTTCCTATCCAAAAAATCATTATAAAACAAAAAAATACAAACAAAAAAAATCAGCTTTTTTACCTGGGATTTCCAATTGGCTTCAGCATTCTTCTTTTCACGACTCAGAGTTGAATCATCCTAACAAAAAACATAAACATCACAGCTATTAAACTCAAGTGAAACATGAATCCAGCGGCCGATCCAGAACACAAAAATTAAGCACATATATATATACAATAAACTGCACCCACTACAAACCCACGAGCTCTAAATCAACTAATCGTGCATAATTTTGGGTAAAGCAAAAAAAAAAACCTGATCTTGAGAAGCGCGAGTGAATCCAAGTGGATCAGGGATGTCACGGGAAGGAGGAGAAGTAGAGTTATCTGTGAAGTCTACTGCCCATCTACGGCCCATACCCATCACTGCTTTACCTTTATCCATGGCGATTTTTCACTTCATACACCACACAACACACACACACTGTGTTTCGTTGATTGATGAAATTTAGGAGTTTTGGCCTTTGGGAGTCTTCTGTTGGTTTTATAGGTGGAGAATGTCACAAGGGTAAGAAATAAGAGGGGCAAAGCGTAATTGAAAAAAGTTCTGAGGATTGAAGTTGATTTTTATGAAAAAGTTAGTTGCACTTGCACTTTGCACATGTTTACACTGATTGTCCGATTTGTTTGGATGATTGTTACGTATTGTTTCTTGATATATATTATGTTAGTATATATTATTGTATTATTGTAATGAATATAATATTTTATAATGATATCGTGGTTCATTACTATATAAAGTCATTCATAAGGCTGCTTAAAATTGAACTATAACTGAGGCAATCTTGAAATTGATTTATTGATATTGAGTTAGTGAATTGGTGAACTTATTTAAATTTAAATTTTATAGTTAATGGTTTATTAATATGGGGAAAGATTACTCAAATTTCTTATTGGATAAATCGTTAGCCCGTTAAGTAATATTTATTTACACTTTTACCCATTGGTATATAAAATGTATATTATTTATTTTAGAGCTTCATTTTGATATTTTGTTGCTCCTTATATGACTTGATACGTATTTATAAGTTGAATTTCTTACTGGTCTACCAGTTAGTTGAATGGGATCATAACCTACAAGTCTTCACTTCTTGTGTGTATAATATATCGATATATATAGTATATTTTAAGTCTTAAAATGTTAAGTTGTTGTATAGGTGAAGATTTGTTAAATATAAAAATGTTTAAGTAGAACAAGAAAAAATGTTTTGTTTGGTGGAAGATTAATATATTGGTGAGTGAAAGTGAAAAAGAGAGTATGGAATGATTGAGTCAATACACCACATATTAATCATCCGATAATTATGAACTTGATACCAAATCAATGGATATCTTATTGATTAAGACGGATTTTCATAAATAGAAATTAGTAAGTAGTTAATATATTACTTGACAGGGCATCCCTCGTAGTTGAATGTTGGGTTGTGGTATAGTCATTAGTATCAGTATTGTAAAACGAAATGTTCCGAACAAAAAAAGTTCCATTGTTATTTGCTTGTACTGCTTCCCTAGCATACATCAGGGGAACTTTCAAAAAAGATAGGAGCATAATGAATTCGTCTCCTTATCTCATCTTTAGCTAGCACGTCCGCTACCTCCTAGTTGATGCATTAACTAACTGTATTTGAAAACTATATTGGCATAAGGAAGATGTCCTCTTTAGAGCATTGAGATAACATTTGTAGAATCTGTATTCAATTTTAAGAGTAGGATTGCATGATGGTGTGGCGCTCGTGTGTGCTAGTTTCTTGTTGAAACCCAAAAGTCATTGTCCTTTATGATCCTTGATTACACTCTCAGTGTCTCCTAAGTATGAATTAATGTTTGCCGAGCCATCCGCGTTGAGTTTGTAAGAGTCTTACGATGGAGGAGTTTATTTAACTTGAATGTCTGCCTTCTCCATCATTTTTGAGTTTCGTTCCTTAATTGATAGATGATATTCAGTTATAATTGTACTGAGAAAAAAACTTTATTTCATAATTTGTGCCTCGTCATGAAATGCGTGTGTGAAAAAAAAACGTCTTTAATATATATTAAAAAGCGATCAATATCATTCTAAGACGTATAAATAAAGATAATAAATTAACTATTGTTAACACGACATAAAACCAAATTAATTATAATAATATAATCAGTGTAATTTCGAAGTGAGATTATTCATATTAGAAATCACTCATATTTATATAAGTCAAAGGACCAAATGCAACCAAATCTCATACATTAAGCACCATTTTGATCATTTTCAATTCTTCTCTACTAAGTAAACACAGAGTGAAGAGTTTCAATAGAAAATTTTGCATTTCTTCACTTCCAGATCTTGATTACTCTCTGCATTTCCTCAAAATTCAGAGCCATTTGATCGAATTTAGCAAATACCCAGATGCAAGATCTTCAATCTCTACCACCCCCTTCACCACAATCCACTCACGCGCCACCACGCTCCGCCACAGACCTATTCGGAGACCCAACTGACCCAAATCCACCACAATGGCTAAACCCCACATTATTCCAATCTCAAGATTTCGATCCAGAATCATATATCTCCGATTTACGCACCTTTGTTCCCCTTGAAACTCTACGTTCGGAGCTCCGTTCTCACTTCACGTCGCTACAGCGTGACCTTGTGGATCTCATCAATCGAGATTATGCTGATTTTGTTAGCCTTAGTACGAAGCTTACTGATGTTGATGCTGCTGTTGTACGTATGAGGGCTCCGTTGTTTGAGATCAGGGAGAAAATTGATGGTTTTCGTAATGCTGTTGAAGGGTCTCTTGCTGCTTTACAAAACAGGCTTAAACAAAGAGCTGATGCTGGAGAAGCCAGGGAAGTTCTTGAACTTTTGCTTGATACTTTTCATGTTGTTTCTAAAGTTGAAAAATTGATTAAGGAGTTACCAAGTGGACAGACTGATTATGTTGAGAGTGGATCTAATTTGAGGGAAACTCAAAGTATGTTACTAGAGAGAATTGCTAGTGAAATGAATAGGCTAAAATTTTATATTTCTCATGCACAGAATATGCCTTTTATTGAGAATATGGAGAAGAGAATACAGAATGCTAGTTCTTTATTAGATACAAGCTTAGGACATTGTCTTGTAGATGGACTTGAATATAGGGATGCTAATGCTATTTATAACTGCCTGCGTGCCTATGCTGCCATTGATAATACCAAGAATGCGGAGGAAACTTTTCGATCGACTATAGTAGGACCTTTGATCCAAAAAGTTATCCCGCAAAATCCATCTGGAGTTGTTGGTGGATCATCTGGACATGAACTTGAGGAGGACTATGTTAAGATCAAGCAATATATAGAGGATGATTGTAAGTTTCTATTGGATATATCCTCTATTGAGAATTCAGGTCTACATGTTTCTAGCTTCCTTGCGAATTCTATCCTTAAAGAGGTTCACTCCGCTATCCAGAAAGGAAAACCAGTGGTTTTCTCTCCCGGAAGGCCTACTGTGTTTCTAAAAAATTACAAAGCAAGCTTGGATTTCCTGGCACATTTAGAAGGTTACTGTCCCTCACGATCTGAAGTAGTCAAGTTTCGGTCTGAAGCTGCATATATTGAGTTCATGAAGCAATGGAATGTGGGTGTCTATTTCTCATTGAGGTTCCAAGAGATAGCTGGGGCTCTTGATTCTGCACTTAGTGTTGCTGGTCTCGTCCCAGTGGCCTCTGACCAGAGGAAGCCTCAAGACTTGATTTTGAAGCAGAGTATTGCTCTTTTAGAGTGCTTAAGATCTTGCTGGAGAGATGATGTTCTTGTCCTATCTTTCTCAGACAGGTTCTTGCGTTTGTCTTTGCAACTTATGTCCAGATTCTCAAGCTGGTTATCTGCCGGATTGGCTGCTCGTAAAGCTGGTAATGTGGGCTCAAACCCAGGATTTGAATGGGCTATTTCTGCAGTCCCTGACGATTTAGTATACGTAGTTCACGATTTGAACCGTTTGGGGGAGGAAGTGTGTGGTGATTACCTTGAACACATACTTGAGTTGCTCAAGTCATGCCCTGCTGAAGTTTGTGATTTTGTAAAACAGAGTATTTTACAAGGTGGGAAGTCCCTGAAGGGTCTTTTACCAATTGTGATGAGTGCAATAATTGAGACAATAGTTGAGAAATCTGTAGAGGACTTGAGGCAGTTGAAAGGGATAACTGCTACCTACAGGATGACTAACAAGCCTCTCCCAGTCAGGCATTCTCCATATGTCTCTGGAGTATTGCGTCCGTTGAAGGAATTTTTGGAGGGAGAAAGGGCTGCAACATGTCTGACAAATGAGACGAGGAATGAGCTCTTGCAAGGTGCTGCTTTGGAAATAACTCAACGTTACAATGATTTAACTTCAGAACTTGTGAATATGAGTAGAAGAACGGAATCTTCTCTTCAAAAACTACGTTTGGGTGCTCAAAGACGAGCTGGAGCAAGCTCAGATGTTTCGGATCACAATTTGTCTGAAACTGACAAAATCTGCATGCAATTATTTCTTGATATTCAGGAATATGCCCGGAGCCTTTCATTACTTGGGGTGGATGCAGCTAGTATTCCACCTTATCAATCATTATGGCAGTGTGTTGCCCCTGCCGAGAGAAAAAACACAATAAGCTTCTAGTTTAGACTTGGTTATTTTATATGTCTACTTCGTTTTGTATCAATATCTCATTCTTTTCTTATTGTGTTTCTCCTCTGTTATATTATCATTTTGATGTAACAAAGCTGCCATTGATTTCTGAGATCTCCTGATATGGATACTGATTGTGGTGGATATCTGAGTATTGTAAGGGGGATTTTCCCAAAGTCATACATACATAGAGTGACTGCTATCTTAATTAGAAATAAAAGAACACACTTTATTTTCCCTTTGATCAACAAAGATTAACAGCTAAATTTTCTCCATTCAGACAGATGAATTGCACTGCATGGTAGTACTAGTGTTTGTGTACACATATGATAAGATGAATTGGTTAGATGGACAACAGACCCTCATTTTTATTCCTTTCCCTTCCCTTCTATCTTTTTCCCTTTCTTTCTTTCTCTATTTCCTGTAAATCAAGAACCCATTTTTCATATCTTGGAGCTGTTTTTTTTTTTCTTTTGGAAACTGGTATGCAGTATTCCTCAATCCTCAGCACTAAGAACATGCTGGAGACCTCCCAAAAAAACTGTTCAACTTCTTCTATACAGTGTTCTTTACACCAAAACAGAAAGTTGCAATGCAGTTCCACTTGATTTTCTGAGATGTTTCGAATCTGTCTTCAAAGTATCTTCCATTCCTCTCTATCTAGTATTCCATTTTATTTGTTTAATGATTCAAACATTTTTCCTATGCTTTGTTGCATTCTGCAATATATTGGTAGGTAAGATTTATGACAAATTGAACAGAGTTTAAGTTTTTCTGTCTTGTTTATCTGCTGTGCTAATTCGATCTTGAAGTTTTATCAATAGAAGAATGTCTTGCCAATTCCAAGCTGAAAATGACTTTACTGACCATAATTTGATCCAGTATAATCCCTTGATCCCAAATGTAATGTTTGTTCTGGTGATAACTGATAAGGGAAGGCTCTATTTGTGTGTGATCTGTTCATCAGAGTCATCTTGTTTATCATCTGAACCAAATCATATACTTTTGTATAGCCAGTCACAGAGTGGACATGGCTGTGTGCTGTGATCAAGCGTCAATGCTGATTTTGCTAGGGATGTGATGTGTAAACACATCATGGAATTTCCAATAACTGTGTGACCATCTTATCTAAAAGTGTGCAAATTAATAGAAATAGCACTGCAAGGATTTTCAAGAAGCTACTTGCAACCTGTCTATTTGATTTCAAACTTGTCCCCCAAAAAAAAATATAATAGACATCTACAATACGATGTATTTATAAGGTCTCCAACATTATTTTTCATTTTTGAGGCCTCATGAACAAAGCTCTATGATAGATTTGTAATGCTGCTAAACAATTTCATGGGCTTCTTTAACAGAGCAAACCAAGGCACAATTAGCTGCAAGGAGACAATTATAGTGTACAACAAAACAAATTTCGCATAATTAGTTAAGATCAAAAGGTTTCTCCTTTTCCCTCTTCAGTCTTCCCACTCTTAACAGATTATATATTCTACACATTTTCAGCTCATTTCAGACCAGACAGAACATCTAAACATAAACAACAGTAGCACCGCGAGCAGCATCATTGCAGGGGTTCGGCGATGACCAATTGTTTAAATCTAGCAGCAACTTCTGTACAAAAGAAGGGAAAAATAAAACAGTTTCTTAGGATTGAATACATTTCTTTTTTGGCATCTCTAACATCTCACCGGTTTAATTTATCTGCTTGAAGTTATAGCAGCAGAGTCATGTAGAACAGGGACTCTGCCATGTACATAGGTCAGAAAGAAGATCTCGAAGCTGATCAATCAGAAGCTTGAGATGCTTGTTCTTGTCTACAAGCTCCTGCAATTTGTAAGAACAATAGAATATGCTTTAAATCTTGACCACAATAGCAATTTGATTTTTTCACTACCGTAAGATAATAGAAAACTTTTAGGCATGCACTCAAGTATGATAAAACTCTACCTTCATTTGAGGACTTCTCATAGCCACTAGGGGGAGACAAGACATAAAGCAAATGAAACACAATTTGACTAATTTTAACGTAATAGGAATAAAATTAATAATAATACAGTATGTACAACAAGCAGAGGATGTCGAAACCAAGTTTTCATATGTTATCACAAAATCACATTGTTCAGATTTGAGGTTGTGACAAATATTGAGACTTCAGAAAGTTTGTACAATAAGATATTTTGGGGTGTGTCCGCTGTCCGGAATGGAAATGTAACATGTGGTTTACCTCAATATCGTTTTAATGAATAAGAAATTACACAATGGATCAAGGAAGACATCAGTCATGGTTCAAATATTGGCACAAACAATCGCTTCACCAACCCCCACCCACCATGCATCCCAAAAACCAACAAAAAAAATCCAAGGAAATTCTAAGATGTCAAAACTTGATATGTCATCAATACCTTTTTTAATGAAGAGGCCCGGTCTTCCAGCTGCTCAATTTCAGCTTGATCTGCTGCAGATAGTGAACCACTAGCAGAAGCAGCTTCCAATGCTTTTGCCTAGCTAACAAAGCCAGTAATGAGTGTGAAGTATCATACAATAAGTCAACAATTTTCCAAAACGTACAAGAAAATATTACTTGTTAATCATGAGAATTGAGACAACACGAAGGAGAGTTTGACAACTTGCAGTTAAAATGGAGCAAATACTTGCACAATTCTAAAGTAAGAAGTTACTAAAAGAACTCATTTAATGTGCAGTCGGACATATGTTGAGCAACAAAAAGGCACTCAACATCAGTGGTTTATTTGTTAAAATTGTATAGAAACAAACAAAATTCTTAATGCTTAACCAGATTCTCCAAATGCACAAATGTAAGGCAATCCATACACCAACACCAAGGACTTGAGATGTGATTATAGTGCTAAGTCTTTCTTGAAAATGATAACATGCAGTAGTTTATCTTGGTATTAACACCTACACCTCATGAGCCTTTAAACAGCGGAAACAAGACCAACCTGGAAAACATAGTTAAATATCTCCCCCCCACCCCCAGGCCCCAACAGCCACCCACAAACCCAGAAGGATATAAGACAAATCAAAAAAATAGTAAGCAGCACAGTTGAGCTTCATCAGCTGATGACGAGGGATAATCAAACAACTGAATATTATATTCATAAGTCAAGAAATCTTATCACCATATCTAGAACATCAAAATATACAATTGCCATGTACAAATGTTGCTCATATTGGTGAAGGCAAATTGTGCTAGTATATAACCACATGATGTCTTTCCCAGATCAATCACCAAAACTGTTTAACCCTTTCTTTTTTGATTAAGATCAATCACCAAACTCTCTTCACACTGTATTTACCTTTATTGCTAGATAACGTCTTTTTTTGCTGCTCAAACTGGATAATGCTTTTCTCTCCTATAGTACTCCGAAGGAACTACATTTCTAGAATATCTATTTTAGTTTCATTCCCAATCAAAACTACCATCTAACAGAACACCAACACCACCTACCTCAAGCTAGTTGATGGTGGAGGTATACGAATCTTCCATATCCATATGGAACCACTTCACTCCAGTATCCAATAGTTTTAACCTTTGGGAACCTCTAAAACTAGAGGTTATCTACGTTGGATCCAAACTCATTGTGTCACGTTGATCTACCTTTGGCATTGAACCAAAGCCCCAGTCTTTTACACATTTTCTGTTTAATGGACTTCACTAGAAGTGATTCATTCATATAGCTGAATCCAACTAGTTTATGATTGAGCCATAGTTGATTCATGATTACATCAAACTAGCTTTTCCTTAGATCACTATCTTAACCATACAAATTATAAATATCACACAATTACAAAAAATGTTAATTTTATTTTGCATTTCTATACGTAGAATTACCTTTTGGGAATTAGAAATTGCCATAAGAACAGAACGCAAGGAAGCAATGGAGGACTTGTAACGCAGACGAGATTCATCAAGAGCACCACCACCAATATCCAAATGCTGAGCTGAAGCAGAAGAAGACGAAGAAGTATCAGACGAAATGTCGCCGTTTGTATGGTGCTGCTGTCCGTTACTCAAAACAGCACTAGCACCAACTCCTCCACCCGCCGCCGACGCCGACGCAGAAGAAGCAGCTGTATTTAGAGTGGACCAAAGTGATGGATTACAGAGTTCATCGTTCATGGCGGAGAGAATTTGATGTGCTGCTTCTATTGTATCTTCTAAATGCTTTTGCCCTTCTACTGCTAGTTCTTGTATGGTTTTAAGGCTTGTAACTGTGCCTTTGTCCTCCATTCTGGAAAAAATATCACCGGCTTGTCAAAACCCTAGATCGGCGGCGGCGGTAGTGGTGGCGATCGGCGGTACGAGAAGTTTTAAGGAGAATTATTTTAAGCATGAAATGACGTCGTTTATGCGTGGCGTATACTTTTTGGGCCGGTAAGTAGCTATCTATTACTGGATCAAGCCCAAAATCAAGTTACTTGGGTCAAAATTCAATTTGGGGGGTAGGGGGGATATCCGCTTTTGAGGTTGCGGAAAAACTACCTAATCATACAAACATTTCTATCATATTTACTAGTTCTTTCTATAGTATGAAAAAGTTACATATTGTCTCTTAATTAGTAATTTCATACTAGATGTCAAGTCTAATAGACCTAGATACATGTAATATACTACCATATACACTTTAAAATACAAATTCATAGGGAGAGAGACGAGCGAGATAGAAGGGACATGAAGGAGAGAGTCTGTATATTCCAGATACATGCAAATCATACTAGATACATGTGCCTGAGATACCAAATACATTATGAAAATGCAGATACAAAGAGAGAGATGAGTGATGGAGTTAGATACAACGTAATCTAAAACAAACTACACATAATTTTGATCTCATGTATCCGAGATACATGATCTTGACGCTCCAGATACATGTATCTGAAGTTAGAATTTTGGTAAGATTTATAATATTAAAAATCACGAGAAGGAAAATAATTTTCATAGTGGAATTTGTGTTGTTTGCTTTTAACTAATGTCTACCTTTTTTATTTTATAGGTTCACCCAAATTTAAAATGCCCAGACATATGCTACTGAGGTTAAAAAGTCGCATATGAAGTGAATGTAAAATTTGTCGTAAATTAATGATAAATATATTTTTGAAATTTTAACATCCAAATCTCCTCCGAGTAAGCTCAAATTTGAAACATAAGTTTCATGTATCATAAAAAAAAATTTCCAATCAACAATTTGTCAAAACAATAACAAATCTAACAAACTCATAATACTTTACGTATGAATTTGAGTTATCAAGAAGCAAAAAAAAAAAGAAAAAAAAGTGAGATTCCAAGAAAAATAAAAAGACGAGAGGAAATCTTAAAAATCTTTCATTTGAGATTTTGAAAGAAACAAATCAAAGATCCTTTTTTCACAACATGCCATTAGGACCTAATATTACATATATAATAATATTAGTAGACATAAAATAAAGAAAGTGGTGTTATACTTATACACACAATGACATGTTCTCCTCATTATCCGAACAAAATATACAAATGACATGTAATTTCTTTATTATTGTATGTACGTTAACAAAGACAAAACATCATGTAGTAGCCGTAGTCTTTCGTTTGAAAATGCTAACTCCTTTATTACAGCCCTCCTTCTCCCTTGGGATGATTTTACTTACTATAATAATACAGAAGTTTGATGTGAAGTGTGAACAAGAAAATGTTAAAACTTAGGTACCTTGAAATTTTCCCTTGTACCCCCAACAACCATTCTTGAATCTACCTGTTTTTTACCCTTCTCAAACAGACAAACACAGAGAGAAATTTGGAGCAATATGCAAGTTGAAAGAATAATTAATGGTCTAGGGGGACATATTTTTGGGAATTTAGCTTTTAGATCAAATAAAGTTTGAATCTTTATTGTATTTTTTTTTTAAGACAGTTTATTTCATTGCTATTTGAGGAATAGTCCAAGTTTAGGAAGAAATCTCTAAAACCCCATGGGAGAAACAAGCTTAAGAGATCCCCATTTGCTTCGAAGTTGACTCTTACAGATTTTGGGATCCCCATTTGCTTGGAAGTTGACTTTTCCAAGACATTGAGGTACCAGAATATTGAAAAGGTTCAATCTTGAACTGGGGTTTTACAGATTGGGATCTCCATTTGCTTGGAGGTTGACTTTTCCAGGACATTTTTTGTACTAGGATCTTGAAAAAGGCCTAATCTTGAAGTGGAGTTTTCTTGTTCTTTTGGGATCCCATTTTGTAGATTTGGGGAGTGATGGGGGAAGAAGAGAAACTTCAAATTATTCATAGTGAGGGGGAAGAAGCCAAACTTCAAAATATTCATAGTGAGGATGAGGAAGTGCAAGAAAGTGAGCATAATAATGGGATCTGTAGTTCTATTTGTGCTCCAATCAACTGGTTCAAAATGCTTGCTATGGAATTACACTGGAATTTTGTGTTTAGTGTGGTGATTGTATATGGAGTAAGCCAAGGACTTGGTGGAGCTTTTTCCAGAATAAGCACAGAGTACTATATGAAGGATGTACAAAAAGTGCAACCTTCTGAATCTCAGGTTTATTCAGGGATAACTTCAATCCCCTGGATGGTCAAGCCTCTTTGGGGTCTTCTCACTGATGCTGTTCCCATTTTGGGGTATCGTCGCAGACCTTATTTCTTGTTTGCGGGTAAAATATGCAATGCCATTTAGCTTTTATTTTGTTTTACTGCTGATTTTAGACTCTTGATTATCTGTTAGTTTAGCTGTAGTTAATATTGTCTCAAGGCTGATAGCTAGTTGAAATCTGTCCACATAATATTATAGTACTTGCTAAAACTGGAAAATCCCATGTAGTTAGGTACATAAGTAGCGGGAAAAGGATAAGATGGATATGATATCTTCTCCAGAACTTTAGCTAAAACTCCTATGGCTCTCAGGCTCAACTGTCATTGAAAGAACGAGAGTCTTAGAATATGCTACTGGCACATATTTCTCTCCATTTTAAGAAAGCTTTTATCAGTATGTTAAGTAGTTTCTTTTGGTAGCATGTTCAGGGTGTAGCTTCAGTTGAGTTGCATGTCGGTTACGAACAACTCAAACTTAGGCTTGTAATTTGAGTTGAGCGTTTGAAGTACATTGCTGTTCTCAAATGGGTAAGAGTTTTAAGAATGCTGCCTGTGAGAATTGCAATTATTGGTGCATCATAATATTTAAATCATCTACAAATTCTTTGATGGAGAGGAAATTAAATGTGACTACAATTAAGTTAAGAACAAACCTGAGATTGCAATTTCCTTCTTGGGAATTTTCAAAAAAGTAAACAAAAATATAGTATTAGTTAAGGTGTTGAATACACTTATCCCTCATGGGGAATGTAAGGTTTTCATAAGCAAGTTTAGTGCCTGGGCCACTCCACCCACTATCTTAAGGTTTCCAGTACGATGCTCAAATTCTTTCATATTATATCAAAGTCAAACATATTCCAAATTTTTGGTTTATTTCACACATTTGTTTGTATAAGAGTTCCCAAAGGGGTTTATAATGTCTTGAGCTACTCCACCCATTGCCTTAAGTTTCTGAGATGGATGCTTAGATTCTTTCACCAAGTGTGTAGTGCTTCAGGTTTAAATGTCCAGACTTCATAGTACACTTTACAGGTTCTAGAAAACAAGCTTATCTACTATATCTAGGATTAAGATTTCTATTTCATCTTTTAACACTTACTTAAGAAATAGGGTTGTGTTGAGTAGGGTAGGGAAGAATATTACTCACTAATCAATATATTCTTAAGCCAATTTAGTTGGACACAAATAGATTTTGTAAAGGTTTAATCATAGTCTGTTCTTTTCCTCTATCTATTTCAATCAGCTCACATATGACATAACATGTCCATTTGACATGTCTTGCAGAGCAGGTTCCATGAATATTTTCTTGTTTAGGTAACCTTTGGATTCTTTTGTTGATAACAGTGGTGTCCGCACCAACTTGTGCACACCTCGCCTATTCTATGGGGTACCTGCTACCTCCTACTAGTATGGTACCGAGTAAATTGTCCACAAAAGGTGTAGGTAGATGAGAAAGAAATCACAAAGTGATTTGGTCTCTGCTGTGATTTGGATAACCTTAGGATTTCAAACAAATAAAACTTTGTTGGTTGTCATGCATAGACTAAGAGCATCTCTGAAGTTCCTAACAGTTGTAGTTATTCAATCATAAATATTGAAAGCTACAACATGAAGTTGAACTGTGTGAGTATATATTGAACTTGTAAACTTATGTAAGACTTTCTAAGTGCTTTCGTTCGTCAACAATTTGAACTTTCTCAAAAAAGATGTATATCATCAGGTAAGGAAATTCCTGGAATCAAAGATTTGTTACTAGAGAATTACTATTAATTGTCAGGCAATTGCTTACTGTAATTCTGACATGATACTAATAAAATTAGTAATCATATTCCAAGGACTAATAATCTTTTCCACCCCCTAAGGGCAATCAAAAGATTGTAGGAACAAAAGGTAATGGAACTTCGGCAACTATGGGATTCAATGGAATGAGGTCTTCACATAATGTAGGTTTGGCAGGTAAGTAGGCATTACAAGGGAGAATGTGATCCTTTGACAGTCAAGAAACCCTTTCCATCTAGTGTGATATTTGAAGTTTATTACACATTCCAGTCCAAGGGAAATGCCAATTTTATGGATAAATATATTTGTAGCAAGGTTGGAGCATATCAATGGGAGTGTAACTATGTTGTATTATGTATGTGTATAATTTCGTATGAACTGAATAAATGCAGTGGCGGATCCATAAATTTTATTTCATGGGTGCTCAATTATTTTTAGTTTGAGAATTGCTATATAAAGTGGGTGCTTAGCTAATACATTTGAATAAATTATTAGATATTACAAACAAATATTAGTGTTTATTGCAAAAAGCAATGGGTGCTTAAGCACCCATAATTCATAACATACATCCGCCACTGAATATATGTATATGATCACGAAAAAGAAATTCCATAGTTAGAGGATTTGTACGCATATTAATTAGTGTAAGACATCTTTTCAACTAGTGTAACATAAATTGGACAACTTAATGAATTAGATATGGTACTCATAATCAATACAACAACAAATATATATCCGGTATAATCCCATAAGTGGGATCTGGGGAGGTGGTATGTATGCAACCTTACCCCTACCTAATGAAAGTAGAGAGACTGGTTCAAATAAACCCTTAGCTCAAGTAAATCATATAAAAAAACAAATATATATAGTAAATACAATAGCGAATAAGCCATGCTGAAAACAATGAAGCAGAGAACAGTAGCAACCACAAAATAGTATGTTAATTGAAGCAAAGAAACAATAGGTAATACTACAATTGAAAAATAAGATAGTAGTTGAGTAATAATCAGTAGGATTAGGAATTTGCTAATAAGGTGATGACTTGCTCTCCTACATTTTCAAATAATTGGAATCTTCTCCAGCCTTCTAAGCTGTAGTTAGTGCAGGTGAGATGAATGACCCTTGGTGCATTTATAGGAAACTCTTAGGTTTAAGACTATAGCACTTTGAATATGCTTCTCATATTCTTTAACATTTGGCCAGAAAAGTGGCTACATTTACACTTCAAACTTCCGATAATACATTCTTATCCCCTCAAAAGGAACTGAAATATTCATGTGATCTTAGAAGTCCTCATCTACTTCTGAAATGAATTTGGATTTAAATCTACTCTAGCTCCATGTAAATGACTCCATTCCATTCTACTAAAAAGAGACTTCCTTCTTGCTTTTGTTACAATTTATTTTGAGCTATGTTGCTCGGACTCTTTAAAAATGTCGACGGGTGCATGTCGTATCCTCCAAAAATAGTGTATTTTTGAAGGATCCGACACAGGCGCGGCTACATTTTTGGAGAGTCTGAACAACTTAGGTTTTGAGACACTCAGCCCTGACACCACTAAAATTGGAAATATATCTTGGTCAAAGAAAATGTTAACAACCTAGATTAATGTAGACATCAGTAGTATTGTCTTTGAAGGAAGGATCATGTAAGTGTTGATATATATCTTGTTAACTAAGTTTTTAGTTTATGGTACTCGCTAAGTAGACATTAGCTAATGCTGATAGAAGAAATTAATTCCCCTTTTCGAGTTTTCTGAAAGAAACTGATACAGTAAAATTTTCTTCTGCACTTGATGACACTTCTACCATTTGCCTGCACCCTAAGGGAATATTGGTTGAAACTGATGAAATTTTCAAGTGTCTCGTGCTAGTTTTTTATGACATCCTTACCATAACTTGTTTAATGAATCAAAATGCTGACAAAAGTAAATTCAATGAAAAAAGTTAACTGAATATCGTCTCTGTTTATTATTTCTTTGGCATATTTGCTATTTTTTTCGTTCTGTTTATGACAGCATGACATTAATGATTCCAGGTTCTCTTGGAGTTGTCTCCATGGTGTTCTTATCGTTGCACAAGAACTTGCATATTGTGCTTGCACTGCTCTCCTTGACAGCAGGAAGTGCTGCTGTTGCCATAGCTGACGTGACTGTTGATGCATGTGTGGCTCAAAACAGTGGTTCTCATCCTTCCCTTGCAGCTGATATGCAAAGCTTATGTGCCTTGAGTTCCTCAATTGGGGCACTAGTGGGATTTTCTTTAAGTGGTATATTAGTTCACTTACTTGGCCCTATGGTTAGCTTTCTATCCATAATTTAAACAACTTTTTATATATTCATTATCGGAAATCTAGTGAATGTCTAATTGTAGTAGATTACTTCTGAATCCTTTTCTTTGAAAAAAAGGGGGTATATGGCTTATTGTCCATACCAGCCGGGCTTGTTATTTTGGTAGGAGTTTTGCTGAAGGAATCTCCGACACACAACTTTGCTTATCAACAGGTACTTGCATCTCATCTCACTACTATTTGTGAACAATTCAGTCTCTAAAATCATAATCCGTCCTCAGGTAAATCAGAACTTAACTGATGCTGCCAAGGCTATGTGGAATACTTTGAAATGCCCGGAAGTTTGGCGACCATGTCTTTATATGTACTTATCCTTTGCGGTGAGTGTAGATATCCAGGAAGGAATGTTCTACTGGGCAACAGATGCAAAGGGAGGACCACATTTTTCAAAGGTGAATAACTGTTAGACATGTCACATTCCTAACAAGCCAAGTACATTTTAGAACCATAAATTCATTTAACTTACTGTTAACCAAAGGAACTAATAACACATTTCCAAAATATCCAACTTGCAAGGCTTTAATTAGAGTGAGGAGACATCTCACACAAGAGAGGTTCTGCATAATTGAGAGTATCCCCCTCTAGGCTCTAACTAACAACACAAGACAAAATTATACAAGGACAAAAACAAATAAGGGAACTCAGAGGCCCAAGTTAACCTGCTTAGATGCTAAGCCAAATGTTGCTTACCCTATCAACTATACATACAGTAGGCCTCTCCTATCTTTTCATTTGACATCTTGGTTTGACTTCTTGTTAATGTTGTAAATGCATCAGAAAACCTTATTATCAAATTAAAATTAGTTCTTTGTACTCTTTTATAACAAAAATTGATTTACCTGATTGAATGCACTTTTCTTTCTTCCTATTTCATGTAAGTTCTCTTATTTAGAATGGAAGATGCCCACATGAGATATTCTATTAAGGTACAATACATAAACCAACACTCAAACTTGGTCACAACTGGCAACTCAATACTCCAATTTAGAGAGTGCACGTCTAGATACCTCAACTTGGTCTCAATTGACAACTAAATACTCTAACTCGTCCCCAGTGTCTCGTGGACACTCGATGCTAACATGAAACATAAATTTTGGAGGTGTCTAGATGATCATTTTGTAAGTTGGAGTGTTCAGCTGACAAGGTGGAGACAGGTTGAGGTGTCTAGATGTGCATAAAGCATACTCAAAGTTAGAGTATGTATTTACTTGCCGGTTGAGGACAAGTGTGAGTGTATGCTTATGTATTATGCGTTCTATTAAACATGCGCACTTTTTTGGTATTATTGGTAGATGAACTCACAATGGAAATGTGAAATTCTGTAAATGCTTTATTCCTGCAGGAGTATATCGGATACATATCAGCAGTAGCCTCCATTGGATCACTATTAGGGGCTATACTGTACCAATATGGATTGAAAGACCATTCTTTTCGAGACCTGCTTTTTTGGACTCAGTTATTGTTTGGTCTGTCAGGAATGCTAGATTTGGTGCTAGTGTTGCGTTTAAATTTGAAAATTGGCATACCTGATTATTTCTTCATGGTGATGGATGCAAGTGTAACTCAATTGGTTGGACGGCTAAAGTGGATGCCACTTCTTGTTCTAAGTTCCAAGCTGTGTCCTCCTGGCATTGAAGGCACATTTTTCGCCTTGCTCATGTCAATTGACAATACCGGACTTCTGACATCAACATGGTTTGGCGGATTGTTGCTTCATGTCTTCAAAATTACAAGGACAAAGTTTCATAATCTCTGGCTAGCCATTTTGATACGGAACATTTTGAGAATCACTCCACTTTTTATACTATTTTTGATTCCCAGAAGTGATCCCAACTCCTCTATCCTTCCTGATGAGATGTCAGATTCAAAAGAAACCACTGGAACCTCAGCAACTCAGAATGAAAACATCGAACTTGTCGCTCTGGTTCACAACATGGATACTAGATAGCGGATTATACATGTTTTTGAGCTTAACTATTTCCATAACCATACTTATAGAAGTGATTACCGGGTATGAGTTTTAAACACCACCCATTATTATTATTATTATTATTTTGGTTTAGTTTAGATAGTAAAAGCCATTGGATAGAAGATTCATTTTTCTCTGTATTTTTACGAGTTTTTGTCACATTGACATCAAACATGTGAAAACAGAAATTACACTGTCTGTTAAACTTGCAAGGCACTTGTTTCTTGTGGATTATATAAGTATAATGTGATCCATACACATTCCGCTTGATGATCTTTTACCATTTCATGCTCAATGTTCTATTAAAAATTGAATGTAATTCTTATCATATATGTAAATTCTTCTTTACACCTTGAAACTTCAGAAATGGATTGTGTTAAATGAAACCTCAAAGATGCTCTACTTTCTTATCAATTTTCTTCAACACTTCAACTCGTCCCTACAGTGTCTCGTGGACACCCGACAAATATGTGACCATTTTGTACCAATGGTAGGCCTATCGATTTGAGGGATGTATATGTTGTTTGAAAAACTTTATTGCCCCCAAAATATACTTAATACAAATTTTATGAATAGATCAAATATGATTACAAAATAAGACATAAAAAATACAAGTTATCAATCCCGCGCATGGGTACCATCCTAACTAAGCCTTCGTGGAAGGTCCTCCTTCGTGAACTTCTTGTCATCTTTGAATGTCAACACCTTTTGGATGTAATGGTAACTTGTAAAGTTCCTTCTTTGACTAGAGAAGACTATTAAAATAAACTTTTAACCCCGATGGACAATGGTTTGTCAAACGACGTATACATCCTTCAATTTAAACACACAATTATGATTGTCCATTTAGGCCGAAGGCCATTTTGGACTCAAGGTAGTCTTTCTAATGGGTCCATCATGCCTGGGGTGTTGGGTCATCTTAGGTTAATGCGCTAAATCAGGATTTTGGCTTCGCTCTACTCAAGTTGACTAAGAGTGGGCTTTATTAGAAGTGGATCGGTGACCCAAGCGAACTACTTGAGCTGAGGCAGTTAACGATCGTTGACTATCCAGTGGCCAACTACATTCGTTAGGGTACCCTGAGAAATAATTTGGCTAACGAACGACTGCGACCCGCATCATAGTCCTTTAAGTAAGAAATAAAAAATACCGAGTGGTAGAAGATATGTCATGATGCAATGCCAACATACATATAATTAAATAAATAATAAATAAACAACAAGTATAATATACAAATAATTAACAAAATATACAAGATACAAGAGATAACACAATAAAAGAAAAACCTCATCAATTTGAAAAAATGAACTCATAGTGGTTAGAACATTTATGTCCCCAGCGGAGTCGTCATTCTGTTTACATTCCTACTCTATTAAAATAGGGCGAAACGTCGTGGTGACTCGAAAAATAAACAATTGAGTTGATTTTGAAAGAATTTAAAGAATAAATTAATTTTAAAGGAGTCGCCACCTAATTTTGGGAAAAAAATTAGGAAACCATTTAAGTGATTTACGAAACCAAGATTCTAGGTAAGGGGTTAAAGTTATTTAGAAGAGAAGGTGTTAGGCATCCTTCGAAATCCACAACTGTGGGTCTGTCGCGCCTCGTTTTTCTCAAAACGGGTTTTCCTTTCGAATGCACGACCTAACAACTCTTTTGGGCTTTTGGGTTAGATTGAAGAGTCGCCACCTAACGAATTAAGGCGCATTAGGGCACCTATCTAACCTAACTATTTCTAACTAAGGTCAACGAACCAGAGATCAGGGTAAGGGTTCAAATTACCTCGAGGGGAAGGTGTTAGGCATCCCTCGAGGTCCACAAAGGTGGGTCCCGGCCGTATCTCATGCAATATGTGGGAGTTACAAGTAGCATTTAAGGTCACTTCATTTATAATTTTATTTAATTAGCATGATGACTAAGTGATTATTAACATTAAACAATTAAAAACTTCAATTATTTATTCAATTAATTAAGCATGCAATACTAGGCGATATAATAAGCAAGAAATAAATATTTAAACAATTAATAAAGAGAAGAGTGAGGAGACAAAAATTGTACAATCAAATAGAATAAACAAATTTATTTTTTATTAAACTACCCCAAATAAATATAATTAAACAAATAAAAGGGCAAAAGGAAAGAGAGACTCTGAAGGACTTTACAGATCAGCACTCGACTTTCTTTATTTCGATCGGCTTCACGTAGGGACAGACAAAACCAAAGTTTGTCTCCTTAAGACCGAGTCGATGTCATCATCTCCGTAGGGCCTAAACTACCCCTACCCCACCACCGCATGCTTTTCGTCTCTAAAAGGTGTCTAACGTCCCAACTTAATGTCCAAGAGGCATTGAACTACTATTAAGAAGGGTTTAGATTAATATAAACTCCTAATAGGCCCACTTAGACACCAAGTCAAACAAGTTTGACGATCATTTAACACGTAAAGTCTCAAGTTGGCCTCTAGATTTTATTATTAGCATGCTAGAAAACACACGGAATTGTGAAAAGGTCGCATGCAAAGTGTATGCATACAAATACATAGACAGACATTATCACAATTTATTTATGAATTTAAAAAGAGCAGAAATTTATCAAGTGCAGGAAAGTATTTAACTGATTTAAAAGTGTAACGACCATTTTGGTCGTTTTGAGTACTGGAACTTTTTATTGCATAAAAGACTCTTTCGATAGATTGTAAATGAGTATTTTGGACTATTCGTAACTATAATTATAAAATTAATGGGGTAGTTTTAATAATTTATTAGTTGGCGAATATTAATTAATTTATATTAGTTGATGGTTAATGGGTCAAGTCCATAATTGATTTTAATACCTTAAGTCTGACCTATATAGGAAAATAAGTTAAGGAGTTTATTAATTTTTAGTCATAACACAAACTGATTGCGGCACAAACCCTTAGAGGAGAGAACGACAAGATCTATCGCAGGTAAACAAATTTCAATTGAATCTATTCCCTGCCAATGTTAATAGTTGCTTGAATATAGTATTATTATTATTATTCGTATGATGTTAATGGAAGTATAAACTTAAACTGACAAATTTGGTTGCTTTGGCTTATCCACTTGGTTCTCCGAATCAAGTTACTTGTAATTTGGTGGTCCTTATCTTATTGTATTGTCATATGATTATTATATTGTAAAACACTATGGCTATATAAGGATGTCAATTGAATATTAATGGTGCATTGTGATTGGAAGGTGGAGACCAAACATTAATGAGGAGCAACTAAGGTTGTACTATGATTGTTTATCAAATTTGGTTCTGGGCGTTGTAATTGAATTGGGTTTGGATCGCTGTTAGTTCGTCTGCCACTGGTTTCGTAACCAGTGGCCTCAACTTTAATTATTTACTATTATTATTATATTATATTATAAAGTGGAAGTGTGCATTTGTATAGTATTTGATGTTAGATGAATGCTGAGAGAAAAGTTAGGCCAGAACATTAATCATGTAAAGAATTGGAGTATTAAGTGTGGGTGTATAGGTAGAGGTGTTCATTGCCACTGGTTTCGTAACCAGTGGCTTGAACTTTTAAACATTAAAATGTTTTCATCTTATTATAAATTATATTTTGATGTATTGAGATATGTAATTAAATATTAGGTATCTCGTATTATTTTAAATTTCATTAAAGATTATGCTAATTGGAAGAATTTAGAAAATCCTTAGGCTTGAACTTTAGAAAGTTGATTATAGTTTTGAGTGTTTATAGACTCGTTAACTTACGAATTATGCACATATAATTGATAGATTGGAAGGGTTCGGAGGCATTGAGGAAAGAAAAGGTATTGGAGAAGTAGCTTTTCCACTTCGGTTCTTCGGTGGAGGTAGGTTATGGTTTATTCTATTTGATAGATAAACTCTTAATAGCGATTGATATGCATTGAATGATACTGTGAAGTTCTCTATGTACTTGATTGTGTGATTGTGTGGCTTGGTTGTGTGGTTTGTGATTGGTCTAAAATCCTGAGACCGTGAGATTTATAATCTGAAAACCTCTCTATCGAAGTGATGCCTTGAATAAAGAA
>JAJOOE010060524.1:0-18238 GCA_036250405.1 Solanum raphanifolium | reverse complement strand
AGCATTAAGGACATGCTGGCCACCTTCAAAATTTACAGCCCTAAGCGAAATTACAAGCTCCCTATTAATTCTATAATTTGATCTACATCTTCTATGCAGAGTTGTTTACACCAAAAAAGTAAAGATACCAAACAATTCCATTTTACTTTGTGAATGGAATTAGATCTATCTTCAAAACATCTCCCATTTCTTTCCTTCCACACTGACCACCATATGCATGATGGTATTAGCTTCCACCACTTCTTTTGAGTCTTGCAACCCCCTCTTCTGATCCAACATTTAAAAAGATTAGAGGTGTGTTCTGGCATAGACCAGCTACAACATGTGATGTTGAGAAACAGCTCCCAGATCTGTGCAGTGAATTTGCAATGTAAAAATAGGTGATTGTTTGTTTCCCCAGTCAAATTGCATAGGAAACACCTAGGGACTAGTTGCTTTCCTTTCTTCTAAAGCACTTCTTGAGTTAAGCAGGCTCTTTTGATGACTAACCAAGTGAAGCATTTCACTTTGGTGGGGATCAATCCTCTCCAAATACTCTTCCAGTGATGATGGTAGCCTCTAACCCCAACTTGTATGCCTTTCTTGTAAGCACTGTTTACTGTGAATTTGCCATCCTTGTTGTGCTTCCAAATAACTCTATCTGGTGCATTTGCCATCCTTATTATTGAGGAGTATATGAATAAATGCAAGAATTATATGTGCTTGGTGTTGCAAAGTTATACGTGGAGTGGTTTCAATGCATCTTTGTTGATGTTGTATTATTCGGAAGGCAACCGTATACTATCCTGCAGGTGTAATGTGGTCTCTACTTGAAAGAGTAAGGCCCTCAGTTTGGGTTTTCTACTGTTGCAGCCTGTAGCTTAAGCCTTACCTCCCATTGTTAGATATCTAGACATTACATGAAAGTAAGTATTAGCTACTGTGAAGATGAAGAAATTGGGAAAGTACATAGCATATAACACAAGTAGCATAAAGTGTGGACTTCAGGCATCCAAGGTAGGCCTAGTGATGAATGAGGTGGATGCACGAATCACAGCTTAGACAAAAAAAAAACTAGGGTATTTTTTCTCATCTTCTCAAGCCTTTGTGGACAGAGTGCCTAGTACCTGTGATTCACAGGCTGTGATGGTGGGAGGTTGCAGTATCCGGTAGAATTGTTGAGGTGTGCACAAGCTAACTCAGACACTACAATTATCAAATAAGAAAACAGTGCGTACATCATGCTATTATAGGGTTTATTTATCCCTCTTGTCTTGATAGAAAAAGAATGGGGCATTATTATACCCGTTTTTTGATAAGGTATCATTACTGTAATACCTTATCAAAAGTTTGACCTACAAATGTGAAATGGACCTACAAAAGTTTGACTGGGACTATTCAAAGCTTCAGATGGCAGCATTTTTGAGTAGAAGACACTCTGAAATTTAAATTTGATATTCTAAAGTTGGCACTTTAGAACCAGCATATCTGTTAGCATAAATAGACACTTAGACAGGGATTGCAATGTAAGAATTAATAATGTAGGGAATGTAATTAAGGATTAATAATGTAGATGGTTATAATTCTTAAAAAAATAAAAAATACTGTAGATTGTAATGCAGTTATTACTATACTGGTATTATTTCTTATACAATGTATAGTTTAAAATGTATTTCTTTATATTTTTAAGAGGGATTGTTTAAAACATAAGGGTTATTTTGGTCATTTTAGTTACTAATCCTGGTATTACTAATCCCTGTATTTAATACATCCATTCATGCATAACTTATGCATTATTACTAATGTTAGCAACAAAAATGACAAGCAAACAGAGTGTATAAGTAATGCTGAATATTATCCAAGTAGAAGAATTGTAACTAAATATTTTATTGCTTATGCTGAATTTTCTGCGGGGTATTTTCATCCGTATACTTGAAACCAAATGAGCACTTAAAGTATGGCTCCATGTATACTTTCCTAGTAACAAGCAGCCTCTCTTCACCATAGCGAGAATGATAAAAACCAAAGTCTCTCTTCTATTGCTTGATTTGTTTAGGAATAAGAAAATTGTCTAGGTGAAATTTTCTAAGGAGAAAGGCATAGCGATGGCATGATTTATGAACAAGTATGCCTCTCAATAAGTACTGTCCTCTTTTTGCTTTAGCAAAAAAAAGAATTAGCAAGTAAAACATTCTTCGTTTGTTGACTGCAGGGACTTGGCTTCTTGACACTTTCAACTGTCCTCCCTTCCAGTCATTCTGACTGCCAAGATACTGCAACATGTTCTCCTCCCAAGTTCCAAATTATTTTCTTCTTCTTTTCTTTGTATCTAGTAGCTATTGGACAGGGAGGGCACAAGCCTTGTGTGCAAGCTTTTGGAGCGGACCAATTTGATGCTCAAGACCCAGAGGAAAGTAAAGCTAAAAGCTCATTCTTCAATTGGTGGTATTTTGGAATGTGTGGTGGGTTGCTCATGACTCTCTGTATATTGAACTACGTTCAAGATAATCTTAGCTGGGGTCTAGGATTTGGAATTCCCTGTATTGTCATGGGTCTCGCACTTGTTGTTTTCTTGCTTGGAAGCTTCACTTATCGGTTTCGCCAAAGCAGTGATGAAAAGAGCCCATTTATTAGAATTGGTAATGTGTTCATAAATGCAGCTAGAAATTGGCAAACAACCACTTCAGCTATATCAGTGGAACAAGAAGTTCAGGGAATTCTGCCTCATGAAGGTTCTGAACAATTCAAGTGAGTGTATTTTGCCCTTTTTAATTTTTTTTTTTTTCAAGTGAGTGAATTTTGTTTGATTTTTTCTGGTTCTTCTGATAATTTAAAGGAAAAATACTACAGTTCTGCAATAGGTTAAGATAGCAGAAGTGTTTCTGGAATGAGCTCCACTGGGTTTGATTTGTTAAGAGTTAAAAGGATATATGAACTGACTTTAAAGAGTTAATGACTGCATAATATTCAGCTTGTTATTGAATGTAGAAGCCCAAGCATGTACGGACACTCCGATTTATTATTTATGGGATAGTAATTGTTGCCATTTAAATAAAATATTTCTGTATAAGGCATTCTCCTCTCTCTCTTCACGAAAGGGTTTACCCCCCCCCCCCCCCACAATACCCCACTTGTTGTAGTTCACTGGGTATGTTGCTGTTGTTGTATAATAAGCTGTTCTTGAATCAAGTGTATTGCAGACATCTCATTTTATTGGTATATATCATTATTGAACACAGGTTCCTCAACAAAGCATTGCTCGCACCCAATGGTTCCAAGGAAAATGGGAAAATTTGCAGTATCGACGAGGTTGAGGAGGCTAAGGCTATTCTTAGGTTGATTCCAATATGGACAACATGTTTGGTATATGCTATTGTGTTCTCACAGTCAACTACTTTATTCACCAAGCAAGGTGCAACTATGGACAGATCTCTTGGTTCAAAGTTTGAAGTACCAGCTGCCTCATTACAATCTTTCATTAGCCTCTCTGTTGTCATTTTTATTCCTATATATGACCGTATTTTGGTTCCCATTGCAAGAGCTATAACTGGGAAACCATCAGGCATAACAATGCTCCAAAGAATTGGAACTGGCATTTTCTTGTCTATACTTTCAATGGTGGTTGCGGCTATAATCGAGAAGAAACGTCTCCAAACTGCTTTAGAACACGGTCTGGTCGACATGCCAAAGGCAACAGTTCCCATGAGCATTTGCTGGTTAATACCTCAGTATATACTATTTGGTATTTCCGATGTATTCACCATGGTTGGTCTGCAGGAGTTCTTCTACGATCAGGTGCCAGTTGAGTTGAAAAGTATAGGTCTTTCTCTCTACCTCAGCATTTTTGGCATAGGGAGCTTCTTGAGCAGTTTCCTTATCTCTGTTACTGAGAACATCACTGGGAAAGATGGTCAGACCAGTTGGTTTTCTGACAACTTGAATCGGGCACATCTGGATTACTTCTATTGGGTTCTTGCTGTACTAAGTACCATCGCATTCACAGCGTACTTGTATTTTTCAAGATCTTATATATACAATAAGTCAAGTTCTCTCTAAGATGTATGGTGTACTTGTGTAGGATACCTTTAGCATGGAGAAGTCGATGGTAGTGTAGTGATATTCTTGTCAAAGAACTCCTTGTGCTGGTAGAAGGAATAGATATACATGCACTGCAGGCTGAGGTGCTTGTGACACTATTAGGAGATAGAATTATGCAGTTGTTTGTTGATCATGTAATTGTAAAACTAAGTGTATGCAGATGTTTTATGTCATGTGATTGTAATTTCAGAATACTGTCATCTTGAAATAGTTTGGCGCTTGAAATAACATTTGAACAATAAGCAATGTTGACTTATTTCTCCTTAGAGAGCTTACAAGTTGTCATAACATGTATAATATCTTTGGTGATTGAATTTATTGAACTCCCAAGTGCACCTTAAACCCAACTTTGAAACTACTTGTTCTAGTTTAAACATCTGTTAGAATAGAAACATCTGTTACCAAAACATTACACTAAAAAACATGTCAAATTAATTCCAAGGCCAACATTAACAGAGAAATCCATTTGGTATCAAAGCTAAGTGCCCTCATGCTATCTGTAAGCTTAAGTGGTATCTTAGCTTTTCCTTACAAGAATTCCTCCTACACCTGTAAACTGTAGCATTCGCGATTGACTTCCTCAACTGTGTTTGATAGAAAGGCAGGCACAACACCTCTGACCAAGAGAGTGGTTGGTGCACATATATCCCCTACATGCTATGGTTTCTAGAGTGAGTCAAATCTGTATAGCCGTGGAGCAACATCCACGTCTGGATCTTATTTAATTGCTCAACAAGACTCTATGGTCGCACAAGAACCACATACATGATTCTCTCAGCGGTATCAGTGAACCAAACAAGTTTAAGGCAGAAAAGGCTTCTATTTGTTCATTTTCTTTTTCTTCAATTCTTTTGGAACTATGGTTTTAGGAGAGGACAATGTATGATGCCTGGCAGGATTTTCACCAGCCATGACTTCTCCTATGACACAAGGGGTGAGCCATTCCATCAAATCCTTGAGAAAGGGCCCATCTCGTATTTGATGGTCGGCATGGCAATAGGCTTTGTTTCTACGAGGCAAAAAATGGAACAGAAATATCATTCGATTCGTTGAAACTCTAAAAAAGATATAAGAAAGGTTCCTTCATTGAGTGACAATTGGACAACTTATGGGAAGTTACAATCCCTACCATCGAATAATGCACCTACACGTTTTCATCGAGAGCCAAAGGGATTAATTATGATTACCATCTCTAGTCACATTCCACTTTTCAAGGTCCAATGATGAAGGTGCAAAGGATGACTGCAGAGAAACAAAGGTGATTATAGAAGAACAAAGACAAAGAGGGGAAGTTTTATTAATCTCAATATGACCTTCCTAATCAGAAGGACATTCTTTTTAGCATCAAGTTTCACATTCTTTTCTTCTACTTTCCTTTAATATGGAATAACAGAACAGTTTCAGCAATGCCACCATCATGTTATGTTGAAAGTTCAAAAAAAGATTTAAGGTTGTAAGGTGCAACGACGTCTGGAGTTCCATTCCACATTACTTCGGCATATTGTTTGGAGGCCAGCTCAGAGGGATGAAAAGAGTCGAAAAACAAGTAATCTTTCACGTTTTTACATAACTTGTACTTTTTTGCTTGTCTCTTGCCTCCACAACTATAAATCCCTCGTAATGGACCAGCCCCACAACAAGCCGTCTTTGATGTCTTAAAACCTAAACAAAGCAAAATTGTAAGTAAATTAAGACTATAAAGAGACTATTCCATATTACTATAAGGAAACAATCTATAGTACTCATTGCCATATTCGCTATGTTAACATAAATCAAGAATGCTCAAACATAAAGAGACTAGACATTGAGTTTGATGAGAAAAGAACATACCATATTTTGTTGGATTATCAACGCTATCTGAAAATACTTTGAACAAGTTGAATAATGAGTACTTAAATCCAGGCAATTGCTTCTCCAGTTGTTTGAGTGTATTTGGAAGAGCCGAATTATGCATTTTCACCAAGTTTGTGATCTTCCCTATGGAATTGCCATTGAGAGCTATAGTATTAGGGAGACGACCTATTGGAACCATATTAAGCATGCCAAATTTTCTCCCTCCTTCCTTGTAAATTCCCTGTTCCATTAGTTTAAGAAAGCACAAAGAATTAGTCTAGCTACTCTTTAGACTAAACTCAACATAGAACATGAAAAAAAAAACATTCAAATTCGACAAACAAAAAATTCGCAAAGCTGATGGTGTCTAGATGATCATTTTGTAAGTTTGGGTGCTCAACTGACAAAATGAAGACAAGTTGAGATGTTTGCATGTGCATACTCCTTCCAAAATGGACGAGAAAAATGACAACACTCCTAACTTGTCAGATATTATACAAGTCTAAAATAAACACTGCTCAATTTGTATTAAACACAAAATGCATGAAACTACAAACATCGTTTATTGAAGCAAATACTCCAAGTGTTAAATAGATAAAAGTGGTAAAACTAACTCCAAAGAAATACGAAAAGATTAGGTTGAATCGATAAGTTCATTACCTTCAGAACAGATGTCAAATTGCCCATAATCATCTTTAGATATTCCCTCTCAGGATATGAAGAATTTGTTGACAAAGGAGCCAAGTAATCGTTACCACCAGCGCTAAAAATATATACAGCATTCGAGAGGATCTGTTTGGACTCTGTTTTCCCCACCTTCTTCTTCAACAGTTTTACGACTTTTTTGAAATATCTCAACTGTGTTTGAAGATCTATAACCTGTCAAATGGAATCAATACTTCAGAGCTACATAAACAAGTCTTAGTAATACAATCTTCCTATCAAACTAGTTACTCCCTGTTTCAATTTGTTTGTCCTACTTTTCTTTTTGGTCCGTTTAAAAAAGAATCTCTTTCATTTTTTGACAATTCTTTAAGATTACAAGATTCAAAAGTATTCATTACTTTGTTAAATTTCGTGTGAAGTCAAAATCAAACAAACAGATTAAAATGGAGAGAGTATATGAAACCAATTATATCAAAGACTACCACCCTATATATTGATTTAACAATCAAATTCAAACATGAATTACATCAAACTTAATTCAAAGGAATTGTCCCTTACAAAACCACGATGAGTTTCGACCAAACAACCAGCACCGCCTGATGCAAAGTTTACCCCATGAACAAAATGTTGCTTGCCAATTTCAAAATACGAAGGAATCAACGGCAAATCAGCATATTCAGCTGCAAATACAACAAAATAATCAAGTCTCATGCCTCTGTAGCAAAATAATCTAAAAGTGGATCTCCCTTTTCATTTATGGAAAGTCACTTAATTCCTTTAGCATAACATTGTTGATCAAATACTCCTAAGTTAGTATTTTCGAGTCGGAGAATCTTCAAAAATCTTCTTCAGAACTATAGGCGGATCGAAGATTTTGAGTTTATGTATTCTGATTTTTTTTTTTTTTTTTTTAAAAACACTTTACAGAGTTAGTGGATATTGTCAAAAACTACTGAATCCTTAACTAAAACTCTAGCTCTACCCCTACCCCTGTTTCAAACATTTTTCAGATAATTCACCAAAAAGCCATAAAATTTACCGATAAAATCAGGGATGAGACGTCCATCGGAGAACCTGCCGGTAGGGTACTTGAAGAATGATTCTCCATATGGCCGCCAATTTGCTTGGTACTCAGTAGTGGTGTTGATGTAGTTATTATTTCCGGGATCGAACAATGAATCACCGAACACGAAAAGGCCAGCTTGAGGTCTGCTAATACACAAAATTGGGTGAATAAAACATACAACCAAAATAAAGATGTAGAAGTTAAACAAGGTTGAGCTCAAAGCCATTGGAGTAGTTGAATTAACTTAAGAAAAAACAATTATATATACTACTCCGTCTCCCTCATGGCACACTCATCCATTTATTCCGTGCTCAATTTTTTAATAATTGAAAACAATTTAACTATATAATTTATCAGGAACTATATAATTAAATATCATTTTTTATTGTGAAAATAATTGAGTCGAGGGGACTGTTCCGTTTATAGTTGAAAAAATGTTTGTGGAAGATGTCATTTCTTAAAATATATCTTTCTACATTTTTCAATTCAAAGATTCCATGGCGTTACTTCAGCAGCCAAATAAGAAAGAGAGAAGATATAGACAAAATCCATTCACATGGAGACAAAATGAATAAAACATAAAAAAAGTCTTATCCATTCCACTGTAATCACAATATACAACAGCCGCAGTGGGGAGCCACCTCGGAGTTCATCCGAATCTCCTTCGGTAGAAAATAATATGATGTACACATGGTTAAAATAACTTTTTAGGTATATATAGTAGATGTCGAACCTCTTTCGACTACTTTGTGTGTTTATTTTTTCAGATTTTAAACCCCTTTATTGAAAATCTTGACTCCGCCACTGAAAACAGGTGTTAATAAATACTTTTTAATGCTTTTAACAATGTGCATAATATTTGGAAAAATTACATATCAGAATTTCTAAAATTTTCTACTTTTTTAGTTTTTTTTTTAATTGTCATACTCCCTCCGTTTCACAAAGAATTATCTCCTTTCCTTTTTAGTCAGTTTCAAAAAAATGATCTCTTTCCTTTTTTGGTAACATTTTACTTTTTGCTTTCCACGTGGCATGTTTAAGACCACAAGATTAAGGGCAATTTTGTACATGTGACATAACTTTAATTTAGGATCACAAGATTCAAAAGTCTTCTTTAATTTCTTAAATTTTGTGCCAAGTCAAACCAGACCAATCTTTTCGAAACGGAGGGAGTATTATGCTTTTCAAAAGTTAATTTGACTAATTTTCAAAGTTAAATTAAATCGATATTTTAAACTAAAAATCTAAATATTCAGAAATTACTATAAATTGTAATTTTCGACATATCAATATGATGAAAAAATACATCTTAAAATGTTATTCAAAGTTCCTATAAAGAAACCATGACAACTAAAAGAGGACGGAGGGAGTATTATTTTAAAAAAATTATCTCTATGATACACCCCCATTAAGTAATGTATCATTTGCAATGTATCATGTAGCCAAAGTATGTATTCAAGAGCAATGAAAAATTTGAAATTTTTGTAATTAAAAAAATATTTAAAATAGGATATAATTAACCCCTTTGAGATTTCTATACTTTTCCCGTTGTTTCCCTTTTTTTTTTTTTGACATGGCCCATTAATTCTTTATTTGTGCTATAGTGTAATGATATTCTTGTCGAAGAATGCTCTGGGACGGTTGATTTTTCGAGGGAAAATTGTATGAAATAGCAAATTATTAATTTAAATTAAATGTTATAATCATAGTTTATTTTATTTGTAATTCACAGTAAACATCTCATTTTCTTTCCATCTAATTCGATATACAATTAGCCATTTTCGATATACAATTAGTCATTTTATACATTTCGATATAAAATGCGTTTGTGTTTATATAAAGCGAGAGAAAAATGTATATACAAATACAAATACAAATACAAATACAAATACATATATTTTCGTACTATACACTTATAATTATAGAAATATAGATCTTATTATACAAATTACAGTGTATAAATAAATTTATACAAAACTGAACAATTTGTATAAAATTGGATGTATCTAGCGAATTATACAAATCAAAAGCGTCATAGCAAATATAATGGAGCACAATTATGCAAACTATAGCTATAACATACATCTATGATTTTTATGTTTGCTATATGTGAAAGTTGCTCATTTTTCAAGTGGTCACTCAACTATTAATTATTATTTTTTTTAAAAATATTTTTTTTGATTGAAAAAAATTAGAATAAAAAAAAGTGACTTTATGAGAAATCAATCCTAAAAACCACAGATTGTTTGTTGGATATGTAGGAGCTAGTTCTATATGGTGCGAGACTTCAACTTCGATTAAAATTTCATTTGATATCTCTATAGTTATGTAATTGTTTGTTGAATTTATATTACATATAATTGTTTGAGAATAATTACAAAAACATAAGTGATTTAATTTTGGAATATTTGTGATCTTAAAAATTAACTTGGCGCCTGAAACTCCATTTGAACAAAGAGTACTTAGCAATGTTAGGATACTTCCTCTTAGAATCTTCTTCATTACAACTTGTCATAACATGGACTATTTATATTAATAATTTTTTCTTTTGTTTTTAGATGGACCATCAGACGAGGCGAGTAGAATTTTATTTGGATCCTCAATTATGAGTTAGTTATAATAAATATGGGGTTGATTTAAAATAGGTCAATAGGAAGATAACATGAAATAAATTAAACACAAAATGCGCGCATGAAACTCCAAACATCATTTATTGAAGCAAATACTCCAAGTCTTAATTATACAGAAGTGGTAAAACTAACACCAAAGAAATACAACAAAATTAGGTTGAATCAATAAGTTCATTATTTTCAGAAGAGAAGTCAAATTGCCCATAATCATCTTTAGAAATAACCAATTAGGTAGTCTTGTTAGTGTCCACGAGGAACTAATATAGAATCATTATTCGAGGCTAATTAACATAAATTTAGTCTTATTTATAAAATTGTGAAATAAATTAGAGAGTGTTTTCTCTTGTATCCAATGCTTGTGGCCATTGATCATTTAGGAGGGACTATATGAACTTTTGTAACAAGTAATCAAGCTTATAATAATAACAGTTTCTTTGTCCAACAAAGCTTGTATTATTGGCTTGAAGTTCCGAATATGCATTACAGTCCTCAACAATAAAACCTTGCTGCAGGTGTACTGGTTCCTTAGGCAGATTATTTTCTGGTATTGTGTTCTCAAATTCCAAAATACCATTTCCTTCTTGAATTTGCACCTCAACTGGATTTTCAACGACATTGATAGGATGATTGATCATCCCATAGTACTCATTCCACATTTGCGTTAGTTCAGGATCATTACATTCTAATAGAGCATTGATTTTCTCTTCATCTGATGAAGACTACTCTTGAATTTGTAACACTGGTTCAACAATGTTGATAGGAGTGATAGCCTTATATGATCCTGATCCATCCGCGGCTCAACAGAATTTACCCCTGAAATCACCTCTGTATCCAACTTCTGTTCATCAGGTTATGTTGAAAGTTTAAAAAAGGATTTTAGGTTGTAAGGTGCCACAACGTCTGGCGTTCCATTCCACAGTAATTCTGTGTATTTTTGGTAGGCTTGCTCAGAGGGATAAGAAGAGTCAAAAACAAAGTAATCTTTCACATTCTTACATAACTCGTACTCTTTTACCTCCCTCTTCTCTCCACAACTAAGATGCCCTCGAAATGGACCCGTTCCACAACAAGCCGTCTCTGATATCTTAAAACCTAAACAAAACGGAACAATATCCTCAACGATTTTCGTGCGTGTTTTCTTTCTAATAGACTTTTTAAATTTGATTTTCTATGAATTTCTAATTATCATAAGTATATATTTTTTTTGGGCTCAAATAATTAGTCATTCGTTATTGTCCTTCGTCTCAATAATATGAAACCTCTCAACAATTTCCGTTCTTTTATGAGGTCCCATTGAAATAGGTTGGCCAAAGCCTTTCCACCACCCCCACCCCACCCCGTCCAGAAAAGATAACAAAAGATTAACTTTTTCTTAATTTTATGTGAACAATCGTATCTTATATACCTTCTATGGCTTCACACTCTTGGGGTGTTTACAAATATAGTCTGTGGCGTTGCTACTGCAAGCTGGCCCAATACATTGTATCAAACACAACCTTGTATAATAAATAGTGAATGTAGGAGAGTGAACATACCCTAGACTTGTTGGGAGTTTGTTAATTACTAATCCAAGTTCAAAATTTATAATTAGTTGCTTAAAAGTAATTAATTTAAAGCATTAAGTGAAATATTGTGACTTTTTTCATAGTTCAAAATAAATGATATCTCTAATGGAACGGACAATCAATCACAAATATTTCTCCAATTGCATATGCAATATGAAAATGTACATTGCATGTTTCAACAAAAGATTTACTCTTTATAAATAATCAAACACAAGAAAAGAAATAACAGTAGATATCAAACTCCTAGTGCATCAAGTTTCACATTTCTCTCTTTTTTCTTTACAAGTATATGGATACGTGCGTTGTACGTGTATTTCATAACGATGAATATGAACTATTAAAAAATCACATAATTTCTTTTAAAATAGTATGTCAGTTACAATAAAAATATGAAAAGTAAAATGATAAATGTTTGTAGTGTATAGTTAATTCATAGAAGAATTTTTTTTGCATTTAGTCCTTCCCTTATTATAATTTTGATAGATAAATTTTACATTTGTTTTAAAAGACAAAATAAAGTAGCAAAAACAAACATAGAGGCACACTACATTAATTAGTAAAAGATGAAATTCTCCTTCTCATTAAGTAGAATGTAATTAAGTAATTCAAATTTATAAATAAGGAAACTTAATTAGAAGGAAATAACTAAAGAATTAAAGTGCAACGATTGGTATTTAAATTCTACCATTATATAATTAAAATATTAATATTTAATTAAATAAATCAGATTTTAATTTAGTGGAGAGACAAAATGACAATATTAATATTTTTACAATTAAAAGTTTGTTAAAATATATTTTACATTTTTTTTGTTAAAAATATAATAGGAGCAATATTTGGTGGTTAAAAGATCTTCTAACTTCTTAAGCATTTTGGTGTATCATTTTTTTGACTTTGGGATTTGGATCTCATGATAATTTTAATGAAAATTGTCTAAAATATCCACAAGCACAAGTAAGAATAATTATTTACAAATATTTAAAATTTAAGGTGCAAAAAATGTAATTATTAATAATTTGAAATTAGAATATCTTGTAGGCATTAATTGTCTGTTTTTACATGCCTTATACACTATTTTTATGATTCTATTTGTTTTATTTTCTATAGCAAAAAATACAACATTCAATCAAATACATTCTTAAAATGAAATTACAAATACAAAGAAAAAAATATCATATATAGGAGCAAGTTTAGCATAAGGCTATCAACAAAAATAGAAAAATACTAAGACAATCTTTTTCTTGCTTTTTATTGATAATGCAAATTAAAGCAAAGCTATAGTAATAAACATTCAACCTTTGATCATAAAAAAAGAGTTAAAAGTTTTGGAAGACAAGTTAACGGAAGTGACATTCATGATTCAACTACATAAATGGAGGGGTCTTATCATAGTTCTAATCTCGGCAAATAAGTAAAAAAATAAATACATTAAGCTCCGATATTCTAGTAATTGAAGTGTTATTCATCCCTATAATCACATTATGCCTTGTAATCTTGACACAAATCCTCTTGTCTTGAAATTTTCTTCACTGGATTAAAGCTTCTCTAGTCTTCCACACACAAAATTTGTATCACATATAAATCTTTCTATGAAAGTACTATTGAAAGAGTTGTATTTATAGGAAAAAATATAGCTTTGAAATATGAAGATTCAGTTACAAAGTTGAAAGGTCAAGTATTACAAAAATTAAAGACAAATATTAATTAAGAATATAAATTAATTTGAAAGATGAAACACATACCTGTAAAGGGATAGCTGTTATTTTTATTTTTTTTACTATTTAATTTACTCACATTTTTACCAATTAAAAATATTATATTCTATTATTTACTATTTAATTAATTAAATATTTTAATAACATTTGGATTTAGCATAAGGGTAAAATGATAATTCAATTTTTTTACCTTGAAATTTTCTTCACTTGATTAAAGCTTCTCTAGTCTTACACACACAAAATTTGTATCACATATAAATCTTTCTATGAAAATACTAATTGAAAGATTTGTATGTATAGGAAAAAATATGGGAAAATTACGCGGTTAAGCAAACTTATACTACTTAATTACTCATCATAGCTATAGTTTGCTATAATTACCACTCACGACTAACATTATACATTAATTACGCGGGCTGACTTCGAGTTTGTATAATTAGTCATGTTTGTATATGTATAATTCGTCAGAATATACAAATAAATATGTATAATATACAATTATCTAACCTATATACATATACAATTCACCTCTCTCCCACTCTCTGCCCTCTCTCGCTCGCCTCTCTCTCCCAATCTCGCTCGCCTCTCTCCTCCCTCTCCCAATCTCGCTCGCCTCTCTCCTCCCTCTCCCAATCTCGCTTGCTACATATACAATTGCATATGTATAATATACAATTATCTAACATATATGCATATACAATTCACCTCTCTCTCCCTCTCTGCCCTCTCTCTCTCGCCTCTCTCCTCTCTCTCCCAATCTCGCTCGCCTCTCTCCTCCCTCTCCCAATCTCGCTCGCCTCTCTCCTCCCTCTTCCAATCTCTCTTGCCATATATACAAATGTATATGTATAATATACAATTATCTAACCTATATACATATACAATTCACCTTTCTCCACTCTTTGCCCCCTCTCTCTCGCCTCTCTCCTCTCTCTCCCAGTCTCGCTCGCCTCTCTCCTCCATATAACATGTAGCTACGAATTGTAATTATCAAACTATAGCTATGGAGAGTAATTAGACTATTTTTGAGTGGCTATATGTGAAAGTTCCCCAAAAAATATAGCTTTGGAATATGAAGATTCACTTACAAAGTTGAAAGGTCAAGTATTACAACAAATTAAAGACAAATATTAATTAAAAACATAAATTAATTTGGAAGATGAAACACATACATGTATCTATTTAAAGGGATAACTTTTATTTTTAATTTACTCACATGTATACCAACTAAAAATATTATAGAAATTCTACTATTCACTGTTTAATTAATTAAATATTCTAATAACATTTGGATTTAGCATAAAGGTAAAATGGTAATTCAACTTTTTTACTTTGGAGCTTCCCACTTCTAATAATATATGATGATAATGATGATGTTGAAAGTTTAAAAAAGGATTCTAGGTTGTAAGGTGCTACAACATCTGGAGTTCCATTCCACAGTAGTTTTGTGTATTGTTGGTAGGCCAGCTCAGTGGGATGAAAAGAGTCGAAAAACAAGTAATCTTTCACATTTTCACATAACTTGTACTCTTTTACCCGCCTCTTCCCTCCACAACTAAGAATCCCTCGAAATGGACCCGTTCCACAACAAGCCGTCTCTGATATCTTAAAACCTAAACAAAGCAGAACACAATCAAATCATTGGTGCATAATATATAATCAAATAACCTTAGAAATACTTGATTTTGAGTTCGAAGAGATAGAAGATACCGTATTTTGTTGGATTATGAATTCTATCTGTAACTACTTTGAAGAAGTTGAATATTGTATACTTAAATCCAGGCAATTGCTTCTCTAGTTTTTTGAGCATTTTTGGAAGAGCTGAATTAAACATTTTGGCCAAGTTTGTGGCCTTCTCCATGCAACTTCCATTTTTAACTCCTTTTTGAAGGTTGAGAGCCCTCATAGAAGGGAGACAACCTAACGGACCCAAATTAAACATCACAAACTTTCTCCCTCCTTCTTTATAAACTCCCTGTTGCATCCATTCATTTAAACGCGAGTTAATCACTTGTACGTCCATTTATTAATTCAATTCAATTTGATATGCAAGTTAGGCTCTAAATTGACATATCAGAAATTTTGTCAAAATATTCTCTTTTAATACCATCAAACTTGTCTATAACATCAATAGAAGAAGATCAATATTAATTACCTTTAAAACAGAAGTCAAATTTCCTATAACCATGTGTAGATATTCTGTATCGGAATATGGAGAAGTCAAATTTGCTAATAAAGGGAAAAGGAAATCATTATTGGCAGTGCTAAAAATATATACAGCATTGGAGAGGATCTGTTTCGACTCTGTTTCACCCACTTTCTTCTGCAACAGTTTTCCCACATTTTGGAATAATTTCAACTGACTTTTTAGAATCTGTCAAATGGAAACCAACATTTAAAATTCAAACAAGAATTACAATAAAGGAAATATATTGTGGCTTACAATGGCACGACTAGTTTCAGCCAAAATACCAGAACTGCCTGATGCAAAGTTTACTCCATGAACCAAATGTTTCTTCCCAATTTCAAAATACGGCGGAATAAATGGCAAATTAGCATATTCAGCTACAAAATACAGCCATATATAATGTTTGAGTCAGCTTGCTTATAAGTTGATTATTTTCAAAGAACGCAAATAAATTTACCGATAAAATCAGGAATCAGGCGTCCATTAGACGCCCTGCCAGTAGGGTGCTTAAAGAATGATTCTCCATAAGGAAAGTAATTACTTCCCCGCAAGTCAGCAGTGGTGTTGATGTACTTATTATTTCCAGAATCGAAAATCGAATCACCGAACACAAAAAGGGCAGCTTGATGAGGTCTTTCATGGCACACAATTGGTGTGGCAAAATGTGTAACCAAAACAAAGATGCACAAACTTGACATCAAAGCCATTAGATTATTACAAGTTTGGTTTATATTTGCATAGAACTGGAAATATGTTTATATAGTACTAAAGGTCTGCAAAATGATTTTTTTTTTAAAAACGTGTCTGCATCCACTATCGACTCGACGTGAAGACAAAGTTTGTTTTCAATGTCAACTGAGTTATGAAAGGAATTAAATATTCTAATACTAATTTATACTCCCTCAGTTTAAGATGGGGTTTAAAAAATAATTATTTTATTTTTTAGAATTTGTGTTTTAGTACTTATATTTTTTTTCACATTCCCTTCGATCAGTTTTTTGTTTCCTTTCCCTCCTTTATTTTATACATCAGAAAGATATTCGTATCTCTTCAAAAATAAATGTTCATAAAAAAGATTCTTTAAAAAAATTCAATTGTGACACCACATTCCCTAAGATTATGTGATTTAATTAATACAAATTACTATTCCCACCAGTCCCAATTAGTTGTTCTCTTTCTTGTTCTTTTTTTTTTATAAGAATTAAACTATTGTAACTGATCAATATTTTAAAATGTTTCATCAAATTGACATGAGAAATATTATAACTAGTATTTTTTTCCTACAATTTTTGAATATATAAATTTTAATTTTAAAACATTGAGTTAATTTTATTCAGTTTAGCTTAAAAAATAAGTCAAATTAAATACAACAAAGCGAAACATGACTACTAACTTATGACCAAACAAGTATTTGTTTAATAGATTTTGATCTGGCAGACGTTGGGAATAAGTAAACGAGTATCAAATAAATCACATTTTTTTGCTTAAAAAAATAACATATGTTTAATTCGGAGCAGTTTTATATATGTACTTTTGATTCTTCAATTTGTTAGTTCACGCGTATTCTTTACCAGCTAACCTTTCTTAAAATAGGCGTTATTGGTTTCAAGAATAAATTAGAGTTAGTATTATAAAATCAAATACCAAACACATGGAGAAGTTTCTGTTGGAAAACTATATGTACAGCGGAAGCATATCATAATCATACAACTTACATGAATAATAGACAACACATTATTTATACTAAAACAAGTACAATCATGTTAGGGCATATAAACTTTCTGAATTTAATTTCAGAATTATCTCTTGAAGCGTGAGCCGATACCTTCAAGTGAATCCACAAGCTAGTCGACAAGCTAGAAACTTTAAGCAAATTCATAAGCTAGTCCACAAACTAGACCACAGTTCTACGGTCTTCTACGGTGATCCCAAGTTCTCTTCCGAACCCTCTCAATACTTGGGTGGACAAGTATTTTATGGAAAAAATTGTATTTCAAGGGTTAGAAGAATCCCTATTTATAGAGATTTCTTCTTAGTCCAAGTAAAAGGAATACCATGTCTTTCCTTAGAATAGAAAGACATGTACATCTCCCTTTCCTTAGAAAAGAAAAAGTCATGTCCTTCTTCCTTTCCTTAGAATAGAAAAAGTGATATACTTCTCCCTTGCCTTAGAACATAGAAAGATACATACTTCTCCCTTTCCTTAGAATAGAGAAAGACACATACTTCTCCTTTTTCCCTTTACAATAAATTCTGAGTTCTAGATAAATATGGGCACGGTAGGGATCACATAATTAATTACCGAGGCTTCCTATTATGAAAATAATTCCAAATAATTAATTTGAATTATTCTTACCATAATAAATTACAAATCATTCCACTAGAAATTCGTAATTGCACTCCTCTATTTATATTTTGAAATTCTCCATGTTAAGATTACAGATACTAATCAATAAATTAAATTACTGACGAACTTAATTCAATGATCAATTTCCTTT